>KK499883.1:546144-591446 GCA_000688715.1 Glossina pallidipes
TAGATTTGTTTGAATTAAGAAGCTTGGGGACTATTTTAGCTTTTAATTCATAAAGTCTATTTTCTAAAGTTGGGAGACCAGTTTCAATGTATATTTTATTTTAAAAATTTTCAAATATTTTTTTCTTTTTCGAACTATTTTTCCCCTTTTTTTTCTCTAACAGCGAAAAGCTGCCCCTTGCCCAATGTCGTCTTGTTGCAAATGTTGTGCGGTTTCCTTCCATTAACGTTGTATCAATCGACCTTTAACTAAATTTTATGTTTTTTTGGCTTTCATTGCAAGGTAACACTATACAATGCTCGAGTCTTGAGACGCGCTGATTCTGGCAAAGAAACTTTGAATCAAAAAAAGTAAACTTTTTAAGCAAAAATAGGAAGAGCAAATATAAATAAGAACGAAGAGCAAATATAAGTTTGCAATACTTAAGAATCAGTACGAAGAGCGAATATAAATTTGATTACAGTTGAGAAAATATTGAAAAAAACATGTGTTCATAAATAAATAAATATAAACGTTTTCTTTTTATCGAGCAACATTAGTTTTATTTTATGAACCAACTAGAAAGTAACACACTCAAATGACTCCTCCGTGGAAAACCAGATGTATATATAGATGTATATATATAAATGTATTTATGTGAAAAAATTATACATTTTCGATATTTTATAAGGAAAATTGGTTCATAAGAGTAATTTGATGCACAATTTAACTGCATCAAATTTAGATGAGATGGGTCTACTTTTTGGACATCATCGCGTACAAGGATTCTCAGGAAAAATAAACGTTTATATCACAAAAATGTTCAAATTTTAATATTTTGTGATGAAAATTGATCCGTAGCAATGTGACATAAAAATGAAGTGTAAGGAATTTAGATGGGTACATTATAGGTGGTTTAAAGATAAATATATATGGATTAAATCCTGTCTTCCAGGACGGCAAGGTCTAATTTGTAATTTTAGTAACGGACACAGCTAAAAAATAATAAAATCTTTGGAAAGTAAATTAAGTTTGCTAAATTTGAACCTGGTTAGACGACGTTTTGAATACTACCTACAATGTCATGGCTTTCATGAAAAGCATACCGATACACAACAATAATATATTAGTTTTGGTGTATTAAATTAATAAATTACTCTATTAGGCGATGTGGAGCAGGGTATCTAATAATCGGTCTTGTCTGACTATAATCTTCTTCATTTTTCAATCTATTTTCGAATGCAAATGAACGTATGGTATACAGAATCGTTGAAAACAACACACTTTAATTAATATATCATCGTTTATCAAAGATTTTTTTCCTCATTACAATCACCAACTATCTCTCGCTTATTTTTCAGCAATTATTTTTTTAATTTGCAAAATTATATGCTTCATCTCTTCGTAAACACTTGCGTGACAGAAACGCCTAAGGCCAGGAGAACGTTAGTGTTGCGGTTTAATTATTATTACTTTATAGGATTTATTGCAAAGGCGAGTGGGTTCGTTTCACTATGAAAGGAAATGTATACAGTGTCAGTTAAACGAATAGATAGGCTTTTCTTTCCGATGGCAAACCAGATTTTGTAACTTTGTTAGCTATTCTCTTCCTTATTAGAGTTACTAATAGGAGTGGCAGTTGCAGTTGCGTTTGCACTTGCAGTTGCAATTAGTATTAGCTTCCGGTGTCTTTTCTTTACCAACGTTAATGGTGGCCATGATCTTTCCAATACTATGGTACTAGATACCTACTTTTTAGCGCCATGGTCGTTGCCAGCATTTCTCAGTCTTAACTTTCCCTTATTTACTGTTTCAAATTTCTTTGAAGTTAGCTGTCGGAAAAATATCGTAAATTCGTGTATGATAATGTGAGAAAAGGACGATTATTTATTAACTTTGTTATCCGATCTATCTTTAATATATGGAAAAAATGAAAATCATTTTCACTTATTTATCTTTCAATTATTTATCTATAAATTGTAACATTGGATCTTCAGCCCGTGTTCGTTTACGTTGCCATTCCTCAATCTCACGTTCACTAGGTGCCTTGATGTCGTACATACTGTTATATGGTCTTTTACGGTCGTCCATAATTTCTTGCATCGTGAGCGATTCCTTATTTTTTTCATTTAGCGCTTTTTGTTGCTCTTCTGTGCGTTTATTTTCCTTTTTAATTAGTTTTTTTATTCTTTTTCTTTCACGTTTTTTAAATTTCTTTTTGGTCTTTTTATGAGTCGAAACTCTTTTCTGCAACTCTTCTTCATTTTCAGAAGATGGTGATGATGTCGAAGATGACAACGACTCTTCTAGAGATTTCTTGCTACTATCTTCACTAACTTCTCTGGTGGTGTTGTCCCCTTTTAATGAGTTATTTTTATCAAAACCTTTTATCATTAAATCCGCCGTAACTTCAGGCTCTTTTATGCCCACACAATATGAGTTTTTTATAAACGATTTACAACATTTGTAACCCCAACGACCATTCCAATAGCTGCCTAAATAGAAAGAAAACAGAGTTGCTTTCAATAAATGGCAACGAATGAAAATTGAATGAAATTGAATGAAAATGAATAAAAGAATACGAAATAATCATAGTTGGACAGCTGACGTCTCATCTTTTTAGAGTTTGAAAAAGCGACGTCCCTCTACTCCTTACTTACCCCATACGGTGGTATGATTATTAAGATAAATATCCTCCTCATATATACTACGAGCTTTGGGCTTTTCCATTCCTTTAATGACTTTGCCGCTACGCGAATATTCTATATAATCTTCGGTTTGGGCCAACAGTAACGATTTAGGTGGTGCTTGCAAATGTTCTTCGCCGCCATACTTTTCCACAATATGTTCCTTCGTCTGTAAAAAAATAAAATGTATTATTGCACGGAGAAACGAGGTTATACAATGATACAAATTTTTATGGTAAAAAGAATAAAGTCATAGCACTAGTAGAGGCACTGTTTATGAGGGCAAATCCCAATGACCATTGTGTTCGTTATTATATTTTTTGGATCTCACTAAGTTTGTAGTAGATTTCCCAAAACAATCTCTAAAAGCCGCTACGTTGTGAATGATTAAACTAAATTAACCTCCGATTCTTACACTTGATTTGAATTGTTCCTTCTTTTTCTCGTATTCCTTTTGCAACAGCTCCAGCTTGGTAGGCTCAGCCAATAAATGAACATCCACCCCCTTACCATGAGCCTCCCATGCGAACAATTGGGCAGCAGCATGTTTTGTTGTGTCTCCGGTGAAGCGAACAAAATTTTCACCGTCAAACTCTGACCTGGAATTGAGTTATATACATGTTTAAAGATCATATTGCATATATAATAATAATAATACTTTAATACTTACTCTTCTGCTGGTACTTGCGGATTTGGATTATCGCGCATGGATCTGGTTTTGGGGTCATAATAGGCCGAATTAGGATCCAAGTTACGTAGGTATTTGGCGGTGTCTTCACGTATACGCAAGTTGCGTACTGTAATACGTTGTTTTGAATCCACTTTGGTTCCTGGCATATCTACTTCGTCAACATATTTATCTTCATTGCCATCGTCATCAGATATTTCCGCATCAGGATCTAATTTAATGAACAGTTTCTGACAATGTACAAAGGAATAAAAGTTTTGAAGGTTTCCACTAACCATTCTTTAATTTTTCGGCTTTTAATTGACGTTTAGCTTCTTCCACCTTCTCATATTCTTCTATAATTTCGCGATGATTGGCTGGATCGTAACTACTCCACCGATCTCTTTTCTCATCATAATTTACGGCTTCATCTTGCACAATATGTTCATCGTGAACGACTAAAGAACTAGCATATTTTGCAAGAACCTTACGTGGTCTCTCCAGACAATCCTTACGTTTATGTGTCATAGCGCCACAATTCTCGCAGGCTCCTTTACGAAATTTAGTGACCAAGCGAGACGTATCTAAACCCTTCGGGAGCTTTTTAGATAATTCTCCTTTATCTTCTTCTCTCTGCGGGCGCTGATGTTTCAGAGTGGGGCCTTGAGCCCCGTAATACCAAGGGGCGTTTGCGATATATTGCGGTATATGAGGATTAATATCGCGACCCTCTTCATCCACAGCTGCTGGGGCTGTACCTGCTTTACGAGCCTCTTCCAATTCTTTGGCCTTGCGCCAATCCTCGCGTGATTTCTTCTTGGGTTCCTCATCATCTACGGTTTCTTTGCTATGAATAATCTGTGACACTGGGGTGCGTATCGTTTGTGAACTCATACTGTTTCATAAGCACACCTCTTCGTTTTTTTTTTTTTTGTTTGGATGTTGAGTTAAAATGAACCAAGCCAATAAATAAATAAAATTTGTTGCTTATATTTCCAACAGTTCCAAATACAGCAAAAATACGAATTTTTTCCACACTTCTCATTTAACAGAAAGTATGATGTTTTTTCTGTTACTTCGTCTCATTTAACAGAAAGTATGATGTTTTTTCTGCAACGAACTTTTGCTTTGCTCTTATAAAAATAAAAACAAGTGCTTCCTCTTCTTCACCAAAATTTATAATCAGTGAAAATGAGCACATAATTATTCAGCAAACCAATCACCGAAAATTTACTGTGTTTGTAAAAATTTCGCAGTGATTTGCTTACAGCCAATTTCAAAAGATTGTAATTTGGCAGCATTGCTTACTAAATAAATATGGACACTGCTGCTTTTTTGCTTTTCTATTGAAAAAAATTGAAAATTACGGGAGAATAGTAGCTGGAGTGAAAATAAATAAGCAATCGTAAATAATTGGCTTATACAAGCTAAATTGCAATTGCAAAAATTAATTTCTGAGTAAACGAAAATAGTATTACATCTGCAGGCTTTCAAAATAAAATACGCAAAAGAAAAACATTCAACTAAAAAAGAATTGTTGGTCGCGAGAGGGGAAACAGGAGCAAACAAACGGTAGCAGCGGCAGCGAAAACAAAAAGTGCGAAAAGAAAGAAAAATACATTTATAGTGCTCGTGAAAAGATATTTTAATAAATAGATTAATAGAGAACTATAAAGTAAGTAAATATGTACCGTCTACGTAATTCAATTAACAAAAAGGATTGAATATCAAAAAAGAGTAAATTGCAACACCCACTCTTTGTTAAAGA
Source organism: Glossina pallidipes (assembly GCA_000688715.1). NCBI lineage: Eukaryota > Metazoa > Arthropoda > Insecta > Diptera > Glossinidae > Glossina > Glossina pallidipes. The sequence goes on from KK499883.1 coordinate 551,246, forward strand.
CTTGTATGCGTACACATATATGCGAGTTCTTTGCTGCAATGCACCTGCATTGCTTTACATATTTGTATGCTTTTATAGAATTTAACAAATTTAAACATTCCTGAGTACAATTCAAGTCCGATTTGCGGTTGTCTGTGTTTAGCATGAGTACATGTCTCTTTATTAACCTTGAAATAATGTATGTTAGGATCTTGTGAAAAATAAAAAAAATGTAAAGTGCTATCTTATCCAATAATTAGAGTTGATCTAATCGGAATCAGAACAAAAGTAAAAATTAAAGGTCAACAAACTTCCAAATTAATTTCTATACGTTACCCACCGACGGAAAACTCTAATTTTGTTATTTGAAATTTACTCAAAAAAAGTTCGCACACGTTATCATACAGTTGCGTTATTCTCTGTTATCATTCTTAATCGCTAGTGAAAGTTAAGAAAGTTAAGTGCTTTGAATTATTTCTTTTATTTTAGTCTCACCGTTTTTGAATAGTGGTAGTGGTTTAAAGGCAAATATAGGTGAATATTGTAGAAAAGGCGTCCTTTTTTGTAAACTGCATCACTGTGTACTCATCATTCAACAGACCATTCAATTGAAAAATGTCATTATGAAATTATATTATAATGCGAAAAGCAAAGATATCTGATGGACAAAATATCACTGTTGTGTTGTGCTTGGCCTGCATAGGTTTTCTTATTTAGACCGTGACCAGGTAATATGCATTTCAATCGTAAGGTTTACTTGCAAAGAATTTGATTATCCCATAATCGTCAATATAGCACCGTTTACGTTTTAAAAAAAAATTTGCGCCACTCTTCGTGAAAATGAATTGCCACAATGTCTAGTACATCCGTCGCCGGGAGCGTCAAGTGTTGTGGATTACATAGTTTTTGATCGAAGGTATTTTCTCGAATACTTTAGTTATTTATTATTGTTATAATTTATATGCATTTTAGCCAGAGAAATAAGTTCTAAAACTAAAGTCTAAGGCACTAAGGCTTTATTGGAAACTCTACCACACTTGAACTTGAACGATGACCGTTGAGTTGTCAGTTGATATCCTTTGCTTACGCGACCACTCAGGTGAACTTTAGTTACTTTAAAAATCCTTTTCATGCACATACATGGGTCGGACTTTGTACCAACAGAAATGTCTTTTTTCACAACCGACTTTTTAAGTCGGCTAGACCATTTGCTAGGATGTACATTTTCAAATTACAAAATTCTTATGCTTTTCACAGCCCGGGCTTACTTTTTCATGAATCAGTAGAATTGATATCATATTATAGTTACATAACAAAACAAACGTTAGCGGTTTGCATCCAAACTTTTGAACAATTTCAGATACTTTTTGTCAGATATTTTTATGTAATAACAGAAAAATAAAAGAAAAATAAACTAATTATTCGATTTTATTTATTTTGGTATTCCATCCGGAGTTTTTAAAGCATTTAAAAGAAAAAAAACATGTGTTATTGCGATTTAACCTGACCATTATTGAAGAGGCTTCAAACTACGCAGGACGTGGAGATTTGAAATTTGGGAGTGCTTGATTTCCAGACAGCAAGCTTTACTTCCTTATAAACTTGGAGTTGCGTAGAACATTTGGGACAAAATGTAAGCGGAAAGATTGTTAACTTTACATCAACTCTTAAGCTGTGTTAGCAAAACTTCCGTTTTGAAGGTATTGATATTCAGTAAGCCTGAAGGTTTAACAATTCATTTCAATTCATAACCTGAGTAAAAGACTTGAAGATTTGTAAATACAATACCTATAGTGAGCAACACATGTCGCAAATATTTTTTTCTTAACGAAACTGTTTTATAGAACATTGATAGTTCATTTGCTTTTTTTTAATGCCAAATTTGATACAAAGTCAAAAGAGAAAAAAAATGTTTTTTGTCATCGTTTTCTCTTATGAGTACTGAGCGATAACAACGCTAGAGTACGATTGTAATCTATTGTAATCTACATAACAATAAATAGAAATATGTATGGATTTGTGTTGCAGATTGCATTTGAGCAATTAAATGTTCCTCTTCATATAAGGTTCTTGAACCTAACCTGATAATAACCTGATAATAATTGAATGAAATTGGAAAGCTAAGAAAGTTGTATTTTTCATTTAATTCATACCATTGTGGGACGTGAACTTCCTAAGTTCTAAATAAAAACTAATAACGTTATTGTTTATTTTCATTTCTAACACACAACGTTAAATTAAATTTTATATACTTTGCAATTCTAACTGGCATAAAAGTTAGCCACAATACCTAGAATGATCTTCTATTCATATAACCTATATATTTTGAAATAAAGAAACGAAAAAATAGGGTATAAAAAACTTATATCCGTTTATATTAAAAATGATAGTGTGAGAAAATTAAATAATGAAAACAACTTTTATACCAAATGTTGTTGTTGTGATCTAATCTAGATCAATAAATTATTTCTCTGAAATTTGCTTTCTCATCTGTTTCTTTCACTCATTCATTTCATTGCAGACATCACTGAATATGGATACACCAATTTTGTCATATATACATACATTTCTAGGTTATGCTAGTTTTTAAGGTTTTGATATGTTTTGTGAGCTTTTATCAAAACTATTGCGTTTGTCGCTAAAATTTGAAAACATTTGCAATTTCCAACACGCTGTGCTTGGTCCTTAATATGTTATGTGATTTCATGGCGGCAATTATCAAAAAAAAAATCCGACTAGAATATATATGTTAACTTTTCGTCCCGAAGTATAATTTGTTTTTGGAATTCTCTTAAAATTCCCTTTCAATTTGCAAATGTGGGTCCCAACATTGAAAGCAATTAAAGGACTTCGATACTAGCTTCGTCCAGAGCTTATGACATGTTGATTCGAAATTAGGTTTGAAAGTTTGTTAAACAAGAAGAGGCCAATCCACATGCGTCATTTAATAAAAAATGGCTTAGCACTTAGTATGACGATGTAGCTACACTTGTCAATTTATCGTCGTCTTTATAATTCAACATTTCCAAGCTTGCAGTGCTGAATTCTGATTATTTTGCATACTAATAGATTAACTTGCATTTTAATGTTTTCACGAATGCTTATGCACGAATGGGTATGCTTTATAAAATATTTATATTTCAGCTAGTAAATAGCTCATTTTTATAAGTGTGTTTCCTTGATCAATTTTTATTAACTGTCGTTTTTTTTTTTTTGTTACATTTGTCAGATGTGTGTAATATATTGCAGACCACTTATGTGGATTCTTGATCGGCCTATACAGCATTCGATTCTCCTTAAGACGTTAAAACGTGCATAATTGTATGCCTGCTCGCTCGCACAAATTGCAACTAAGGTCCGTTCGTCATTAGAATGCTCAAGTTCGTGAAAAATTGTTAGGAAGACCAAAATTGGTTGCCGGCAACGAATTTGAAAAATTGGATAGATGGCTTTTTAATAACATAAGAGCTAAAGCAAGTAAAGTTGCAAAGTATAACAATTTTCGAGCCAGTTGTTAAACGTATGTTTAAGTGTTAGACAAAAAACTTATATTTGAAAAACTACAAAATTTCAACACCGCGGCAAATTTTGCGGGTATCTTTTATGTAAGAAGCTTTGCAGACTGTGCCTTTATGCTACAATTTTAAATAAAAAGCAAGTGAGAAAGTTACATTCAGTAGGGCCGAATCTTGTGTACCGGCGCCAATTACCATATCATCACAAACTTTATTCCACTCCAGAGAAAGATAAAATTAGTGTTGCAAGTTATTATGCCTCGATCAGGAAGTTGGATTATTAACAGGTTCCACTTAGAAGGAAGTAAAAAAGTGAAATTTTAATCACTTATAACTTCGTGTGACCGTGACCAATTTTTCCATTTTTGGCTTGCCCAGAAATTCAATTTTGAAAACTTCAGCCTCTTATCTTTCACAATTTATGGGTAATGAGCTCATAACTTTTTGCTTAGGGACCAGATATGCTTTACCCTATAAAATAGGGTTTGTAAAGTCGCGCAAATTGCACAGGAAAAACTGACTTCTGACTTGTGATACTTTTGCGATTTTGTTTAGAGCAACGCTATAAATCACAGAATTGCATAGGGAATTTTGGAAATATTGATTTTTGTGTGATTTTCGAACATTTGAATGAAAATGATCAATTTTAACCCAAACAAGTAAACTTTTATTAGTAACATAAAATTAATTAATGGGTATGTTAATGAAATGTACTCCTTTTCAGTATTTAATTTAAAAATATTGTAAACGATCTGAAGGGAAACAAATAAGAAAGTTCGGCGGGGCCGGATCTATCATACCCACCACTATGTTTTTCGCATTCTACTCTCCAAGTTCTTTTATTTGATACCCACATAAGTCGATCGCGGTGTCCTACCATAGCCATTTTAAGATTAACCCTTTTTTAGGCAGGTAATATGTCTTCATTTGAGAAGCGTGCAAAATAGTTTTAAATATTCTGTCTTGTTTCCCTTATGGTAATTAAGCATAAAAGCTCAACAAGGTGAAAAAAGGGTAATTCAATCACTTGTAGCTTTGTATCGGCATGGGTTGTGTTTTGCATTTTTGCAAATAAAGAGTAGAGTATTTCGCAAAGTAAATGTGGAAAATTTCACTCTTCTAACTTTAATATTTTCCGAGTAACGAGCAAAAATCTAAAGATTTTTGTAACAAAAAAAGGAATTGTGTTCAGTTTACGCTCCAATGCGCGCTTGTGTGCTGAGCAATTTGGCCCATCTTCAATACCAACTTGCCTGCAAAAACCTAATTTTTGAAGTCGATATCTTCATTTTTGATCAAGAATATATATACTTTATAGGGTCTCTGAAGCTTTCATTTGGGTGCTACATATATTTTGGAAAAAAACAAAATGGGTACACCCCCATCTTACAGTGGTGGGTATAATTATGAAAATACTACAAGTTGTCCCGTTCCGTCAGTTTTAAAAAACCGCGTTTTCGGGAAAAGGCATTTTAAGTTTTAGATGTGTTACAGTCTTGTTATATGAATTTTGCATTCTTTCTTTATTAGAGTGCTATCCGAGTACCGTAAAACTGCTCATCAAGGTTTAAATATTTTATTTCACTCTTTTCTCGACGATTTGACTTCCGAAAGTGCTTGTGTTGCTACATTTGTCAAAGGTAAAGCCGTACATTTTCCACCTTCCCTGCTGCGCAGTGAGAGAGAAAATAGCAGAAAAATGCAAATATAACTCCATAACCAAATTCAGAATTAATATCGAAAGCTTCATCACAAGCTTTTACCTTTTTGGCAGAATCATCTATATACATAACCTTCCAACGGTCGACTCGATGCAGGTAAACTAATATGTATATTTCTTTGGAACCGATTTGAAATAAAACTAATATGTATATTTCTTTGGAACCGATTTGAAATAAACATAAATAAATAAGGCATTTTTTACTGAGAGGGGGAGCTAGAAATCAACAGGGAGGGCATTAGGTTGCAACTTCCCAGTAGGGATTCTTGGATCAGAAAGCCTTTTTTTGGGGAGAAGGTCGAAATTGCTAAGAAAAAATTTCCTTCATGTAATGAATTTTTTCCACACGTTCTAAAAAATCGATGAAGGCAAAAAAAAATATGTATATAAATAAATCCCTTTTTGTACAAAACTTTCTTTTCAGTTTTTTGTCTTGTCATACATTTATTTCCTCTTCCATTATTTTGTCTTTATTACTTATTTATTGTGGTTGGGCTTTTTATATCATTTTATTTTATTCCACTCTTCATTCTTAATCAGATTTTGCTTCTTGCACATTATCAAAAACAGATTTAAAAAGTAAATATGCGAATGATTTCAATGCCAAAGCTAAGTTAGTTGCAGTCGGTAATAAACAGCTTTCGTTCTTCAAATTTTATATAAAAGTGAAATTCTCAATGTGAAATGTTAACGAACTTTAGGCGACTAGCGAAGTGACAGAACTGTGCGAAAGATGTTGTTGTTAGTATAAGTCTAGCATAAATTTTTAAAGTAAATATTGAATGAGTTACGTTATCAGCAACAAATAAATAAATACGATCTTTATGCCTGCTACAAGAAAACAAAGTTACACCAGTTTCTTACACACCTTCGTAACACCCAGAAGTACGCATCGACCCATAACTTAACATAAATGCTCTTCGTATATTTGGTAACTTTCGACACAGTTTAATCATGTGTCTTGCGGATCGACCTTTCCAGCTGGAAAATGATCGTAATACGTTTGGAAATGTTATCACAGAACTGAAAAAATTTGAACAAGTAAGAAAATTATGTTCGTTATGTCGGTGAGTCTTTTTTAGCTACAACCTTTATGAGTAATCAACAAAATAACCATTTTTCTGCTTTCAAGACAGAGCTGCTCTCACTAAGTCCTGCTGTTGACTACTTACCCCTTCTTCAGCACTAAGCTGCCTGTAACAACTTTTAATGTTTTTGCCAAAGTTGAAGTCGATAATTTCATTTAATGAAGCATATATGAACTTTATGAGGTCGTACTTAATAAAGCGACGATTATTTCGGTGATTGTGCGACATATTTGCCGCTGCGGTCTCTTTTTGAGACATTAATGAAAAGACGTGGGCTGGTAGTGTTCGCCGATCATACTTTTGGCTTCGCTTCTATCATCGAGAAAAAGTATGCAATTTCGGTACACTGTGCATGGAATAGTTGACCTTAATATGATTACATTTGTAGTGATTCAGTTTTTCACAGAAAATCCTTAAGGCAATAGTAGTAAACTCCACTGAGAAAAAATTGTCACTATCTACATCTTTTCCATGATCTCCCGCGATTGTCACGTAATTATAGTTCTTCAGTCAAAGCAACACGCTCGGGACAATAATAAATTCAGTTCGCTAGTTTCCGTTATTGAAGTAGCTCGATTCAAGTTTTTCGACGTTCGACTTGTGCTTAACGGAATCTGTATAGTGTCGCTCGATATGTTGGGAAAAAAGACAGTCGTGATGAAACCAACACAACGGGTGCAAATAAAATTTTCCATTTTTGGTAATTTATAATTCGTATAAACATGTAGGTTTAGTAGATGAAACAAATTGTCAGGGGAAGGCTAGTTCCTATCGGTCAACTTACACATCTACAATAAACAAAAGATCTTATTATTTTTGCAGATAAATCCTAGGTGGGTTGGGGCATAATCTCCTTAGTTATTTGCAGTTTACATATATTTTATCCTCGAAGAAAACTACCTTTTTCTCGTCCTTTATCTCGTTTCAGTAAAAGTTGCTAAATAATTGCCAAAAATTTTATGGGCCTGCAAATGCAACTTGTAAACCAGAATATTAATAAAGAACAACAACTATTACAAGAGCAGCAACACCAGCAACGAAAGCGACAACATCAAAGAGAACAAAAACAGACGTCATTAATAAAACGATATAAAACGCAGTTTGATCCACTTTAAGAATTACGGACATATAAGTAAAGCAGGAGAGGAAGAGAGAGAGAGGACACAATTACACAAAAAAAATTGCTACTAAAGCTTTCGAACAGTAAAGGAGATTGCTGGTGTCGGTTATCCTAGAACACATTCCCCTTTCTGATCGTTATTATATAAAATATAGAACAGGCTGCTGTCACAATAATGGCAACAACCACATACACATTATCGATGCTATTGTTAAATGTATGTTTTTTGCTCTTCGACATAATTAATGCTCATATCTTGGTCTATCGGCGTATAAACAATCAGGTTATTGTAATTACACCAGCGTAATTTATTTTAAGCTATTGAAAATTTTATTAATTTACATTTCACACTGACTTTCAGTTGATTGAGGAATACGATGACATGCCAGCACAATTCGGTGGGAGTATACCAGCTAATGGTCTTAAAGTGTTTGGTATAGGAGCGGAAGAGGACAAGTACGCCTGTCATTCAATTAACCCGCCACCAAAATCAAAAAGAAACTTTCCTAGCAATGCAAAATTTGCAGCTATCATTGAAAGGTTAGCGTGATTTATTTATTTACTTGTTAATTCACATTATCACTAAAGACATCCAATACTCCTAGCTTAGTCGTGTTGTCCACAAAAATAATTTAAGTTCAATTTGATGTATGTTTTATGAAAAACCTTGACCAAAACAAATGAAATTGTAGAAGTATAGGACTTCCCTGGAACCTATTCGATATTCATAAGTAGACTTCTTAGACTTAGTAAAGCGGCATAAGTTGTTTGATGGATTATAGCCTTTGGTTTTCCAAGCTCAATGAAATGAAACGATGTAATTATATTGAAGTTTGTCTGTAGTTAGTGCTTTTTTTTTTTTTTTTTTTTTTTTTTAAATATAATTTTAACCTGCAGAGAAAAGAGTGTTGAAATTAATGTTTTACTTAAGGTATTGCTTTGAATGTGAGCAGCTTTTTTATATACATTCTTTAGTGTTACTTGTAACAGTTGATTTGTGGATGGGAGGTGACCACCGATGTACATATCAACCATAATATATAAAAATTTTTTAAATAAAAAAAACTTTTTTTTTAAATTTATCGCTTAAACGGTAGACATGTAGAGTTTTGCATCGTTTATATTTTAAGTGCTATTTTAAAAAGCTTCAATTTTTTTTAAAAGTTGTTTTATCTTTTTTTTATTAGAGTAGAAGAAGCATACTTTTAAATTTGATGTAACGAAATATAGGGTGATTAAATAACAGCTTTTTCACCAAAACTGACAGTTGAGTTGTTAGCTTAACTGTTGTTTGAATCTTTCAACTTAGTTTTTTTGTCAAGGCCTTTTTGGTATAGAAGGGTTTACATTTCCTGAGAGCCCTTATATGTGGTGGTGTCAAAGAAATAACTGGCGTGAAGTCAGCCCACATTTTTGTCTTACTGTGCTATCTTCACACTTGGTTTGCGACTTTACTAAGGTAATTGATAAATGCACCATATTGAAGGAATAACAAAAAGATGAAGAAAACTAAACGAAGATAGAAAATACGAACATAAATAAAAATAGAGAAATCACACTTGATGATATAAAAAACTAAAAAAGGGCTATTGAGTCTACAATTACATTTCAAATTTGCTTGAATTCATTAAAATTTTCTATAATTAATTTAGTGTTTCATGTGTACGACGAGGGTATGAAATTGAGACGTGGTAGTGAAATAAGGTTTTTCCGATAAACTTTAGCGTCCTTTAAAATATATCAAAAATAAATTCGTTAAAATATTTCATAATTAATTATGTGTCTTATGTATAGGGGGTTTGGGACGTTTTTGGCCGCGATAAATAAATGATTTAGAAATGCAGATAGATTCGTTCTGGTAGATTTCAGGGTTTTTTAAGATACGTCATTGCATTTTTTCAGGGTTTGTGCTTTAACTGCGTATGAGAGATAGTATCAATAACTTTATGATTTTAAGAGTTATATTGTTCGTTCAATTTTTTTCCTTCGCGATACACTGGAACTTAGCTAATACACATCTTTAGCAAAGGCACAAACTTTGGAATATGTGAGCTATCTTGGTGAGTTATCTTCACTTCGGTAAAACATAGATCTACGTGATCCCAATTCGGTCAGATTAATTTCTTTGTAAATTTACTGTGGTGAACCAATTTTCATCATGAAGTATTGAAAATTATACGTTTTTATCATATGAAGATGCAGCTTTTGTAGGAACGACTATATGAGAAGGAATTCATAACATTGCCCCAGCCGAACCAAATTTTTCACATCAATTTACAATGTCGAAGTACTATTACACACAGCGAGTTCTGCCAAAAATTTTTAAAAATTGTGAGTGGTCGAAAAGGTGGTCCGATCCGAACCATTTTCAATAGTGTTCGTCCTTAGGTTAAAGTACATAAGTGAACCGAATTTCATCAAAAAATCTTCTAAATTGTGGTTAAACACAAAAATACATGGGCAGACAGGCTTGGACTCGATTGCAGAGGAGCAAGGTCTTAAGCCAATTGCTTTAATTGTTCTGATCGACGGTATGTTTTGCGATAAATGCAAAGAAAGTGGTGGTTTAATCACAATTTCGGTATAGGCATTATGGGTTATCTCAATTTACATTTTGCCAGTGAAAGAAACTTTTCTACTGTTCGGCGTCGCTCTTAACATAGCTTTTTGAGCATTGAGTGTACGTGGGATAGCCACAGTAAAAGCATGCTAAGGTTATTTTCTTATGTGAAAGACACTGCCAGTGACATTTTAACACTCCAATGTTTCGTTACTTCGTCATTTTCTATTCTCAGTAAAATCAAAAATTTGAGACGTAGTGTTAAATTTTTTATTTTTTTATTGTTGTTTTTGAATTTTTACTTTTTTTATGTAACGTGTAGTTTAGACACCGCGTCCAAGAACACAAGTCGCCGATAGCGGAAAAGAAGATAACGCAAGTTTTTTCGAGAAAGTCCAAAAAACAAAAAGAAAAATTTGTATGGAAAATTAGCGAACGTATTTGAATCCAGGTATTGAAACCATTCAATACAGGTTCCTTAGTATCAACATCACCATCCATTTTAACTTGAACCTTCACGGAGAATAATTTAGTGATAGTTGTCGTTATGCGTCGTATGCGTAAAACTCACTGCAGCTGGCTCTTTTACCGATCATATATGATTGCGCGAATTTGGAAATTGGGATTTTAAGTTCATGCGAAATTTAGGGCCATTCGCAAACCGAATTGTGCGAATCGATTTGACTACATATGTCTGCCAATTTTTGTTGCAATTCACAAAGCGGCAAGAATTGCAAATTAAGAGCACGCTGCAGTTGCCATTAAAAATATCACGATGTTTGTTTTTCGGGCAGCAGTTTGGAAGCATGCTAACTTACTTTCTTTCGTTCATTTTTTAAAAATCTTTGCAAACGCTAAGATTGCTTTTGTCCCATTTAAAAAATCTTTTCTTTGGTGCTGGATTAACTATTCCTGCATATTCGTTAATCGTCGACTAAGTAATTTGTAGGTAATTTGGCAAGTTTATTCGATACAGCACCAAAATGTAGCATGTAATATAGCTGTTAAAATCGAATTGCAAGCAAAGTAAAGCGTACTTCCTTTCACGCTGCAATCTTAGGAGATCTATCTAATCGAATGCATTTATTTTAAAGAAATGCGGGTTCCAGTAGGTTCAGTAGGTCAATTCCTCTCGCCTCCTTTTAATTTCGAAAATCGGTTATTATCCTTTTGATTTCATTGATATTTCTGTTATTATGCGTCTTTTAATTATATAGAGGGGGCAACGAATGCACTTTTGAGCGAAAAGTACGCTATGCTCAGGCGGCAAATTTCGATGCTGCAATTATTTACAACAACGACAGTGATGATTTGGGTAAAGTAACTAAATCTTGAATATAATTTATTCAATTTCTTATGAAGTTTATCTTTCAGAACATATGTCTGCATTAAATTCGTCAGGTATTCGGATACCATCCGTTTTTGTTGGTCACACGACAGGCATAAGTTTGCAATCACATCCATTAGGAGAAATCGTATTGGTTATTAACGACGAACTGCCTTTTAACATTAACACACAATTGATTTTACCCTTTTCTATATTGATTGGTCTTTGTTTTCTTATAATGGTAATTGAAATAAGATTGTCGCACGTATTTATTTTTAATAAAAAATTCCCGTTAAATCTTTAAGATATTTTACATGATTTACAAGTGCATACGCGAAGAGAGACGTTTGAGACGTTATCGTTTACCTAAACGCATGCTGAAAAAGTTGCCAATTTTGAAATACACGAAAAATAGTGATCTCGCGTATGACACTTGTGTCATTTGTTTGGATGAGTTTGTTGAAGGCGATAAGCTGCGAGTATTACCGTGCAAACATCGTTAGTAGCTATAGTAATTATGTTGAATTCTCACTAAACTTTCTGTTTTCCTTTCTTCTCAGCTTATCATAGTGATTGTATTGACACTTGGTTAACCGAAAACAAACGCGATTGTCCCATATGTAAGCGTAAGGTTTTTACAAAAGGCGAAGCCCGATCGCCTCGGAATCGACAATCTTCATTGGATAGTGTGACTGACACTGATGATGACACTACTCCTCTGTTGCAGCAGTCTAGCAATATGGCTCGGACACATATTATTTCCAACGGTAACAACTCTGTTACAACGAGACATGGAACATTTCGGCGAGGTGGTGATAGCGTGGGCGGTGATGGAGGTGGCGGCGGTGATCATACCACCGATGATGAAAGTAAATCAATGTTAAAAAATTTGTAAGCTTTTTGAAATATCGTTCTGGCTTTTGCAGTGCTAGTTCCATCCGCGCGCCGTGTAAACCCTTTTGACCGCACACCTAATCTTCCACCGCACTTGGCAGCGCAATTGAATCCAAATATCACCAGACGGTCAATATGGTCTTGGCCGATTCTTAGGTAAGTCAATTAAATTTCTACTAATTTACCTACAATTGGAGTCAACCATAGTCTAGTTATACGTTATCTATTGATCAAAATTTCAATGAGGGAAAAATTGAAATAAAAGACTGCCTTAGAGACCATGAGAGTATTTACTTTTTGTAGTTACAGATCTTTAACTGCGAGTTTATATGCATTAATTAAGCTATAAGTATTTTCCAAATGTTTTGAACAGATGCGGCTTACTTTGCTAGCGTGCGAATCACAAAAACAAAAAAACTGAACCGATTAATAAAAATAGCATTCTAGATGTCAGTTATTTTTAAACTTAGCTATAGACTAATTTTAAGAGATACTAAAAGATACGCATAGGAACAAATTTTAAATTGGTTTAGTTATGAAAATTTTATTGCGATTCTTTAATTTGTTAAATATGTTAGTGTGTTTGAAGATATATCGTGTGGAAGGCATGTTGAACATTCATAATATGTAATAACTGAAGGTGCTCTTAAAATACTGCGTGAGTTCATCCAAAATCATCTTTATTTAATTTAACGGCAAGTCACTAAGACATTGAATATTTTCATTAAACAACTTCTGTTTATGCTACGTTCTACACAAATTAAATGATGACCGAAAATTACGCAGAAACGTAGCACTTATTCATGGTACACTTTAATTCAAAATACACTTTAACTCTCATTTAAAAGCTGCTTAGCTGTGAGGCTAATTTTTTGCTTCGTCTTTTCCTTTTGAGTCACATACCCCTTTCGTAAACTGTCATTCCACGTTTTTTTTAGTCTTCCTCGATGTAAACTGCATATTATGTTCTGACAAATGACTGTCGTCACGTCAAGTCCGCTTTGAACGTGATAAGAATTGTTGTCCATATACCTACAAAGGTAAAATAACAAGTGTGTGTTGGGAGGGATAAAACAATTTTATTTTTTTGATTTGTTTTTATACGAAAACTAATAATTGCCTCCCTTGTTTAAAATTGCCACTTTCCGTTAGGGCTTATAAGCTTGCTTCTCAAGTATCCTTCTTCAAATTTCAGAAGAGCTCATCGGATATATGCTAGTAATTTGTTTATCCATACAAAACTCATTACCACATATTTTTATTTATTTATTTATTTAATAAAAGATTCAATACACAAGCCATTGAAAGGCCAATTTAAGTGTATTATAGTAAATGATAAATTACAATAAGAAAGTATAAGCATCAAGTGAATTCCAAGATTATCAGTAAAGTAAAGGTTATTACCACAATTTCATAAGCAATGATACATAGCAGACGAGGCCTAAGTACTCCACAACTTCAATTCGCTTATAAATTACAATAACCAAATTTACAAATTGGCTCCCCAGCCATAAATAAATTAAATAGACCACGACAGCAATACTTTCGAACGTGTCCCAAGTGGCAATTAAAACTTTATAAACGTAAACATAGGGCCATCCCAAATGTTGTGATCGATACAATGATTACGGTGAAATGCTAACTTCAACACAAAGCTAGTTCAAGATCACTTAGACAAATGGTTAGTGATGATAGACGATAAGAGCGTACGCTACTTCAAAGTGGAAATATACCGATGTAGTTCTACCCGAAAGGCATTATTATAGTCGGAGCATATACGTAGATTGACTGGTGAGTAATTCCAGCTACTTGCAACTCGAACAAGAAAAGGCAGCTCAAAACAGCTACATCTAAGTAAAGGACTGAAAATCTGCCGATTTTTGGTAGAGCGTGTAAAAGAAAAGGTAAAGCATACATTGAGAGGACGGCCATACTTAATAACCCTAAAAAATAGCGATAGGTTATGACACGCTGTAAACTGCCTAAAGCTACATCCCAAGGTTCTGCGAATAGCGTGCAATAGAACTTAGAATACGACTAAGCCTAGAGAAGACATAGGCCACGTTATCAGGTATTACTTCCAGACCACACAGAATCTGCGGCATCAGCAGAGCATAAGTAAGTAATTGATTTTGGCAAATAAACATAATTGGAATAAAGTGTGTGCCAGGTATCCACAACTTTGCCATGAATGAAATTAATATGTTTTGCAAAGGTGAGGTGATGGTCACGCATTTATGTAGACTAACAATCTCTATACTTGAGTACACAATAAGAAAATTAATTTGAGCACGATTCTGATTCACGTGTTAATAAGAAGGAATATTACGTGTGCCCATTCAAAAAGTCGCCCAAGACTCTAATTAATATTCGTTTCGGGGATATCAGGTTTTTTACAGTCATCACCGGAAAGATATCATCCGCGAATAAATATGGTCTGCAGGAACTGGTTAACAGAATTGGAAGCTTTCGATAACTCCAGAGCTACCAGCAACGTCAAGAGGCCTTTATTGATATCGCTTCTAATTGAACCAGTTAAGCTCAGTAGTAGGTTGGTGGTGTTGTGCCCACGGCGAGGAACATACTGAGAAGGTGAAATGAGATCTAGAATAGAGGGGAAAATCTGGCCCTTGAGATTATGTTCAATCACTTTGGATAGTGCCGAGAAAATAGAAATCGGTCTCAAATCATCCAAAGTATTCACTATTTTGACTTTAAGAATGGGAACAAAACGCGCAGTCTTCCAAGGTACAGAAAATGCTGATTAAGCCAAGACAGAGTTAATATGAAAAATTAACAGTCGAGAATTGTGAGGGAAAATAAGCTTAATAAAGAAGATAGGTATAGAATCTTTTTCCATAAAATAAAAACAAACTTTATTTCATTAAAATGATTTTTTATTGATTTGATTTTAAAAAGTATTCAGCTCGAAGCTTATGGAACGATTGACTTTACAAAAATGTTTTTATCAAAAGGATACTTTAACAAAATAATAAACAAGGGAGAAACTTACTCTATTTAAAACAAATATTTTTTACAAAATATGGAATTTAATAAATTTAATATTCTACAATGGGAGTATTATTCGTCAAAACTCTCTACATAGCAGAAGGGTCAATTCCAGAGAATAAGTCAACAAAGTATCTCTTCTTTTTCTTCCGAATGGTCTTCTAATCTGTATTCCAATAACGACAACAGACTCTTCAGCTTCCCTCAGGAAGGTCAGAAAGGTCGAATAGGCCAAATCTCTCAACGACGTTGTAAGTCTGATAGCCTTGATTTCATCCAATCATAAATATTGTTTGGGATTCTCTTCCTGACAAAAGTGAATATCGATCCAAGCAAAGAGCTTACGAATACCGAAGAATACAATATTCGCAGTCCTAAAATAAGAAAAAGAGGTCGCTGGGGAGAAAGCCCAACCCCATCAATATTTTTGAAGTCCCTATTCTCCAAGTATGGAGTGATATTTTTGCATTTGATGTAAAAGCTAGTAAAGATTAAGGCACGGTACGGTATGGAAAGGCATTGCATCTGGTCACGTTGGTGAAACAAACAAAATGTCATCACTCCACCACCCAGAAATCAAACAACGAAGTAGTTCGATGAGTTACGCCTCAAGCAGAGCGACCTTACGAGAGTAGCCTTAGTTGCCTTAAACAGGTCACAGTCACCGACAATAATTATTTTAGAGTACTTCAACAATACTTCAAGATGTCTAGCTTCAAACGTGCGCAGATTCCCATTAGGCAAGTAGGCAACACCGAAAAGAATCCTTGTATAAGCATCACCAAACTCAATAAATCGGGACTCACAAGACTCAAGTTTCGAACATTTGAAAATTAGCTTAAACTTAATCATACAAGATATGTAGATACAAGCAACCACCACGATCGCGAAGCCTGTCATTCCTAATAAAGGTATAGCCTGGAATATTAATCGAGCGGCTAGAAACATGCGGTTTAAATCTTTCAGAGATGGCAATCAAACAAAATTTATCAGCCATGAAAGTCTTGAATTCATATTTAGTGGAAAGCACACATGGCTTTATATTTTGGCAATAATTAATATAATATAATTAAGCAATATAATTCATTCATTACAATTTACCAAACGAAAGAAGCGCAAAAAGCAAGTTCATCAATCAAAGTAAGACTCAAGCCATACTATCCACTCTTCAACTATTGTAGTCAGCATTCGTATCCATATTAACCAAGAATCCCTTATTGACAAATTCAATATAGCCAACAGAGTCAACATAGCAAACGGTTTCACCGCATTGCTCACCCTGTACTCACCATAGCTTGGTAGAGAGTTTACTTTTCCAGCAGCCGGACAGAGATCGTCGTTAAGATATATGCGACCACTCAACACTTCGCTGGGGATATTTGAATTGTCAATAAAATCAGAAACCGTGAAGGAACGGGCTTTTAAGTCCTTAAACTACTTACTCATAATTTTGTCATAAAGCACGATTGAGTTAAGTTTCACGAGAATAGATTTCTTTCTACTGGTACAGGAAGTAAAGTTTATATCACGGATCTACATAGGGATCTCGTAAAAGGAAGGTAATTTAATCAGTATCCCAGTGTTCTAGAGACCTTCCGGCAACCGCGGATGATGAAATACGGCCTATTGGTTACTCTATGCATAGCATTGATCTCCAAAATGCAGGACAATAATTTAGCGTCAGTGATCTTTTGAAACTATTGAGTCTGTCGTACTTGTCTGGCGCATTTTTCAACAACAACTCCAAATCTATCATCTCAGTCTTCCAGCCAGGTCATGAAACATCGAATTCAAATAAGTCATGTCCAAGCTAGACGTGAGATTTCGTCCTTACAACTATGTGTAGACGTCACCATTTTTTCTTTGCAAGTTAAACAAATATAAAGAAACGCAAAAGCGGCCCATTATCACTACCTCTGGTCACATCCTCTTTCGAAAGCCAATGCATGACGCAACCAATGCAACTACGCCGCGCAACTATCACACCTTACTTACAGCCTTTCTTTCCAGGAGCCATCGTCATGAACACACAAAGCAACCCACGCAACCACCTCACAAAAAAGCACTAGAAAATCAATAACACACCATCAAGCCGGAAAAGTCAAATGCTAGAAGTTGCTGGCAACTCTTCTATATTTCGATCCAACAAACTCCAATTATTCAAAATGTAGATTCGTACATTAAATCATGTTGTTCACAGCGTAATCAAACTTTCCACATAAAGTGCGTTTTAAGCGCCAGTTATAATTCCAATCAACGTTTAGCACTTATTGTAATGAGACACTCAAGTAAACATACAGAGAGAGAATAAATAATTTTTTTATAATTAAAGTATAGATGTCTTCATAAAACCATGTAACGTTAAATATGTTCAGCTTATTATCCACATAATGTGCAACTACAGCGTCCGTTATCATTCGCCAGTTATTAACACTCAATTCTCCCGTTATAATATGGTTGGTCTCTCAATTATGTCTTCATATGGTGTATAGAACACATAAAACCATACTTTGGCTGTTAAATTGCACAATCGAATTAAATTATTTTAATTAATTAGCTATACACTGAACTTGACAATCACCTGCATCCGATAATAGTATTTATATATATAGTATGATAGTATTTAAACATCTATTAATTCGGAGTATAGATACTCATAAGAACTTTACGCACAGAAATTCAACACGTGCACTCACACCGACGAATAAACAATGAATCCTTTGAAGTTACATCAACGAATAAGCATTCCAGAAGTTTTACAAGTTATATATATATTTAAATTGTGTGCGTACTCGTCTGTCGAAGGAAGCAGGAGTTGATTCAATAGAATAAGTTTAGAAGCAATTCCTGATCTTTGTACTCAAGGATTTGGGTTGGGAACCATTGTTAGCTCTGCAGTCACTAGAAATATGGAGCTTTATCTTAGGTGCCTCATCTTCTTTGTTAAGTTAATAAACGGTATTGTTGGCTCGTCGGCTTCATTAAAAAAAACAATCTTCAATGTTATTAGTCGCTCTTCTAGAAACTCCATTTTCATGAAATGTTGTTAGCCTTGCTAGGGTAATTATTTAAGTATGAGCTTATGTTGTGCTTAAATTAACTTTTTCATAATCTACTGCCATGCGCTCCTAGCTCGGAACAACATAAGCTGCAAATGTACCTTTGTGTCGAAAAGATTTTGTCTATTGTTTATTTGTATTTTTAAGTCTTCCCTTTTATTCTTCTTATATTTTTCGAACTTTAGAAAAGTCCTAATGTCGAGCATAAGTTTAATTTTTAGGAAAATACTTAACTTGGTTTTGTAAATAAAGAAATAAAGAATGAAGGGGGACCAAAAACTCACAGGAAAGCTCACTCATTAGGACACAAGTTTTCAAAACGTTTCATGTACTTCAAGTGCACACAATAGGGTTTTTTTTTTAAGGAAACGGATTTTCTCTCTGACAATTTTGCTTTTCCATTTCCATTTGAAAAAGAAAATAGCTGAGGATTATTAGATTAAAGGTATGATAACTAAAAAATAGCTAAAGATTATTTTTCGTCTGCGATAGAAATGGAACGGTTTTTCGTCCCGAATCATATCTAGTAATCAAAATGGAATGCGTTACGAAAATGGAAACGTTAAATATCAGTGTAAATACAAATCAATGAAATGCCAAGAAAAGGTTGACTTTCTGTATTTGCATGGACTATCCGGGTGAGGAGTGTAATGAGCTACAAAACCGAATGAAAGCAAACCAAGATTAGATCGATCACTTCCCATAAATATTACTTGTTCTTGTACCATGGAATTCATATGCTGACAAAAGAATGAGACAAAGTGATGGTTAGCGACGGACAATATTTTAGGCAATAAATTTATTGCCGTTGTTGCGTAATAGAATAAAATAAAAATATTCACAAAAAGAAAATTTAGCTTTAACTTTTAGACAAAGGGTTCAGTGTGTTGCCAAACGCTTTTGATCTTATAGGTGATTATGTACTACCTCAGATATTGTCTTCGTATGATGTAGAAGAACAGCTTTTATTATTATTGTGTAAGAGTTACTGTTACCGCACGAATATAATTGAAACGCGCTTATCTTTGTATATCACAAAATTTTGTATTTTTGACTTTGCCTTGCTTTTCTTAAACTAATTTACAATTTTTGTTCTTTTTTTTTTGGTATCGCTTAAGTAAAGCTTTAAAAGAATTAGTCACGAAGATGTTGCAGCAGCAAAGAGAAAAAACAGCTTTACTTTATAGATATGATCAGAAAACGATATTTTTAATCGATAGTCGAAATATGAAGGGTTACTCAAGGCGGCAACATTTCTCCCTCCGCAAGCGAATCTTGAATGATTTGTCTTATGCTCAGTCTCCTTCCTGACATGCAACAGAGTTTTAGCAGTAAGCCTCTCTAAAATAATAGTAGTAGGCTTTACTTTTACCCTTCACACTGGTACATCGTTGGCTTTTGTCGTCTTAATTAGCCACGTATTTCTGGGCAGATTATCTTCGATAATCATGACGATATCACCGACTTTTGCGGGCGGTCGCTTAAAGAAAAATTTTTATTTTCATGTAAGATTGGAAGCCATCCAATACCATATTACATACCTCTTCCAAAAGTGGTTGGCTAACTGTCTCCGTTGGTCTCGCATATTGTCTATACTATGATTACATAATGCTCTTTTTCCAGAAATGGATTCTAGGATTACATGGTTTGGAGTCAAAGCCTCATCGTCGTTATTAGATAGTGCCACAAATGTCAGCGGATGCGAATTACCTAAGTGCTCTACTCCATATAGCGCATTCTTCAAAGTTTCACCACTGACACAATATGAAGAACTGATAGCGCGAAGCACCTCTTTAATCGACCTTATCGTCCTTTCCCATACTCTGCCCAGTGGCAGCTAGAGGATTAAATGTTCACTTAATTGTGTTCTGTTGCTGGGCTAACCTGTTGAGGTCTATTGTTCTATCTTCCCCTTCGTGGCGGCTTTGAAATTGGTGCCGTTGTTGGTAAATGTTTCGTTAGATGCCCGCCTTCATTTGTGAAGCTTTTTGTGCATAAAATGCATCAACTCATATCTAAGCTGTAGATTACTTCAATATGTATTGCACGGTTCGTTACGCAAGTAAAAACAACTCCCCATCTTTTCTTCCTGCTCCTTGCCACGCCGATGGGTTTTTGGAAACTAACAAGTCTAGCATATGGTGTTGGTGCCATTTGTGGAATGATCAGAGTTGCTGCATTATTCTTACAACGTTGTCATTCTCGGCGTACCTTTTTTGTATAATACCTGTACCCGTTCAATATAGAATAAGCTCCTTACTTTATTGATGACTCCTTCATGAAAACAATGTTCATGATAATGGCTTATCATTAAAAATGTTGTATGACAGTTACACGGTAAAATTATGGGTTTTTATTCAACGCATCGTTTTCGGTCTTCTCTGAGCGCGTAATAGACCGTCGTTACCGACAATTCCTCTAACTCTTCTATTAGATGGTGTTTGTTGATATTTTCACCCCGATTGATATAGCTTTGACTTATTTATCACTTCATAGATAACAGTTTTTGGTGGCATCTCAAGTTTGGCAGTAGCTCCTAGGCGCCATAGATATAGCATAAAAGCAGCAGTTGCACGATATAATTTCGTCCAAAAACAGAAATATTTATGGGTAACTGTAACATGGACTGTTTTATGTATGAAAATAATGGAATGACGTAACTCTTCTTCACTCGTAATACCGTAGTTATTGCATCTTGGCCGGGTATCAACGTTTCCATGTAAAAACCCTGTCTCCAATGAGAGCCAATTCAGCATGGTTTTGGAATTTGTCCATCATATCGTGGACGCTAATTTGATTCCACTCGTGTCTTCGACTTTTTTCGCTAGTCAAACACTCATAACGGCTGCTTGGCGTTCGTTCCATCTTTGGTATAAAAATAGGTTTAGATTTAGCAGCTATTATAGAAATCTTTTCCTTATACTTGATGCGGAAGTAACAAACACCGACGTATGCGTCTTTTTCAGAAGCAGAATAACACTGTGAAGCTTTTATTTGTGCAATGCTAATCAGGCTGCCAAAACTCTTGCGAGAGTATTTTCGGCCCAATAGTATTAGCTAATACGGAACCCAAAAGGTCAAAAATTGAACAGTTGAAGAATTTCCCTTTTTGATGACAGACCGTTACATATGCTGGCTCCGCGTACATACTCGAAATCTTTTCAGGTGCTCCGAATGATCGATCCCGAATCATCACCACTTTTCACTTTTTTTTTTATTTGTATAGCTAGTTTCTTCTTCATTGTCGGCACACAATGGAATCGTCCATATATTGGCAATACCTAAGCATGGCCTGTCCTCGCATATTTTTCGCCAAAGTCATCTGCGTTTTTATTACGCACGAAATTAACACTATATGGTTCACACATTTTACCGAAGATTGTGCTCGCGTTACATATTTGGTTGGAGCTGAATCGGGCCCCAAAAATCGCTGAACGTCCAAATCCTGCACGCGAACGTTGATACGTTTCGTAATGGCCGTCTTTTTAACTCGATACTTCTTTAATAACTGAACGACTTCTCAATGGTCAGCTGAGCGCACTTATGATTTTTTAGATATTCTAGATGCCAAATATTGCTTTACCTCATTGTGCAACGCTTTCGTCTGCTTTTCGTGGGTGCACATTTAGTGAGAAACATCCGGAGTTTGCTGATCATGAACCTTGTAGGGTCCATCCTAAACGCGTTTTTGTAGCTATGAATTGTGTCCAAATTTGCGTTAAACTCCTTTCCATCTTGTTTACTTGGTATTGTTAATGTGAGCTTGAACGAATCCTTCAATGTCGAAGGTTGCATTTCTCTTTACAAATTAAGCATCTTATGAATTTTTTCGTTCAGGAGAGTGATCAACGATCCCCCATCTAAAAAGGCAAACGTTTTTATTTTAGCTGTTTTACCGCATATACAAATTGGTATAATTCGAGACATTGATTGCTGTCCATCTTTGCAATGCGTGTTAGTCATCACATCTCTAACTGCCTTTTCTTCATTTGAATCTATGCCGCATGGCCTTTGACCAGAAGATTTCGACGACGCGGGTTAAGGCATATACGAAGAAGTTTATGTTATTTTACGGCGGACCGTTTACGATTCATATCGTAGCCATTGAACTGTTGACGGTGACAATTTTTGTGCGAAACGCTACCACAAACTGGACAAATATTTCCTGAACCTTCTTTCCTACGTATATTCACTACTGCATTTTCACCAAAGGATGGCATGCTGACTTTGCTTGCTGCTTCGAAACACTTTTACAATCGGGTGATCAGATCTTTTCTGTAACATGGTCCAGTCCAATTTATGTTTTGTTTCGGAAATTTTTCCAGGAGCTCTTTCCCTAGCATCTCTTTGCCTGGTAAATGTTCCGACATGTTGTACGACTCTATGACCGAGTGTAAGTTACGTACCATTAGGGCAAAATCTATTAAGGTATCCAGCCGATCTTTCAATGTTCGTACTTTCCGCATCTTTTCGATAAGATTATATTCCGGCCGACCAAAGCATATTTCTAGTGCTTTTATAACATCTGAGGTGTTAAGAGTCTTGCCTTCACAACTTCTCGGGCTCTCCCTCGTAGGGCAGATTGAAACCGCCGTATAAGGTTTTCGGCTATCGAAAATCCGCCGATTTCACTGCTGTTTTTAAAACTGCTAATGAACAGTGACCATTCCTCTGGATTACCGTTGAAATTTGGCAATTCCCTCGGTATACCGTGCCGTGCGGCGATTTGTGTGCTTGTTGGCTGGATTATTGTCGACATATTTTCGGTCGTCTGAACCAGTTACTGCGCATGCTGACGCCACTGTGCACGTTTTGTTTTTCACCCGTCTCCTCCACATGCTCTTATTGCAGTGAACCCACTTCCTATTCATGTGTGCTTGTATTAGGTGTTTGCAAATATCTTAATCACTTTTTCACTTGAAGAAGGCATTTATTGTGGGAAATTGGTGCAATGTGTATGAATAAAAATGGTTTCCATCATTTTCTACAACATTTCACAATATTTTTGGCAACATCGCGATGTCATGTCAAAAAAACTTATATTGGTTTGGCAGCAATCCACCCACCGACCTCTTTTCGGACTTCTTTAACTTTGCGGATCCAAGCGGTAATCAGAAGGCATCATCGCTGATGAGTACACTGGGTGTGACAGAACTTTCTTTTCGTGCTGCAATAGTGTATCCTGCACAACTCTTGCAACACGTGACAAAGAATGCCATTTTCAAGCAATTCGCATCGCCACTTTTAAACCGTTGACCCCAAAACCAACAATTGGAATATGATGGAGCAGCGTGACCATAAACCTCTGAACAGGGTGGGCTTCTGCAACAGATTTCTTCAAATAAACAACAGATTTAATGGATTTGGAAGAAGAAAAATGTTGAGCGGTCCATGATCAGCGCCGGCGTACGCTGAATAAATCATTAATATTAAATGGAAAATTGTTATTTTTTGTAGAGGAACGTCAAAACCGTCGAATTCAACCTTAAGTACACTGGAATTTCCCATTTCTTTATCATTTTTACCAGTAGAAGTCCCTAATTAAAATTTTTGCAAACACCTAATAGTATGCAGTGATGGATTTGTCACGTCTGTTGCTGTGGATATTTTTTTTTCGTTGAGGAGGTTGCCTGAGGAAGCAAGTTTACTTTGCTTTATGCGTGTTGCTGGGATCCACAAATGTAGCATCTTCAGCTGACATTCGTTATGTCGCTGTTAACGTCAACTTGTCGCACTGTACGTTATTTTCGCTATCTTGGGGCGAACATGGATTGCAACTGTTTGCCATAATGGTGCACGATATTTAAAGCCTTTTAAGACTTTTCCGTTCTTTCCTGAGATAAAATAATTTTTTTTAAGTATTTTTTTGCGCGCAACGGGACTCAATATTTTTTATTTTTAAGTTTGACTTCTTTCTCTTAAATTAATTTGTAATTTATTTTTCTTTTTGTATGATTACCCAAGACGACAACAGTTACTTTGCTAATAGGAAACAATATGTACAGGGTTTCATGGGTCCAGTAAAGTATGGAGTATCACAAGCAAGTGGTTTAAGTCCGTTACTTCTTCTAATATATGCAAACGACATAATTAGCATGAGAAGCTCTTTATGTTTGCGGATGATGTGTGCTTATTATACCCCCTTTAAATGTAATTTAGCGTAAGAGTCTATATTCAAAGAGGTGCACCTCTAATGAAAATCGCCCGCAAATCATCCCAAAAAGACAAAAATGTCTCGCTTTAGGCCTAATTTCTTTTTCTATTTCTTCAAATTTTTCGATATGCATTGAAGGGGCAAGCTTAAGCAAATTAAAGCATTGAAAATCGTGTACAAGCTGCCAATGCTTTATCTAACGATCATACTGAGCAAGGATGTATGAAAATCGGTATTACCAATTAAAGGAATAAATAAGTACCACGTTCTGATACACGTGTTCACATCTATTCACGATGTTAGCCGTCTTGGCCAATTTTATTTACGATATCAATACGAGAAATATAGCGAATTTAAGAACTCCGAAGTGTAAGCTTGAAAAGACCGCTTCTATAAAAGTAATCGAGTAATGTCAGGTTTGCATAAATAAGCTTTACTTTTCTGTACACTTTTAAAGGAATGCAGTCAAATAACATGTACCGTTATATTGTACGATATGAATTAAAATCATGCAAACTTGCCTTTAAAACGCCATTAAGGAATTTTATTAATTTTTTTTTTTTTTGTGATTGAGTTACATGTATATGTAAATGTCAATAAATAATAATACAAAAGTATGAATTTTATTTGTGACTTTATTTTAATTGGAATATAAAACGAATTTTTAGACAATATTTTGCCAGTATTCTGATACAGGCTTTTTTTTGGCCATTGGGAGCGACTGATTGTAGAACTAATCTAGCAAAAAGCTTCTTCCTCTCTTCGCTACCTAGTCTAACAAAGAAAATATATACTTGTATATACATTTTATAATATCTCCGGCCAGTGTGTTTCCTTACGTTAGAAACAATTGTTAAATGTAATGTAAACCAGTGACACTAATAGGAATCGCATTTCATAAATATACGAAACCTTTGAAAACATTGAAGAATATCGAAGAATTTTGTTTAAGAAGTAGATTTAGCTGCTGATTATACCAAAGTTGGAAGTATCTGCTCACCATATATCAAAATTCTAAATATATAAAAATGAAGTTTTGGCTTTTTGGTAGGCAGATAAATGGATACGAGAACATTTTTCATTAAACATAACAACCTCTCTTTTATCATTATGTAATAAATTGCTGTATATTGCAAACTGTGTTTAAATTTCTCTTGATATTTCACTTTAAGGCTTCTGAGACGTTCGCACTCTCTAAGCATCGCTGCTCCTCCGTACCCAGAAGATATTCTTAATGATGTAGTTGCTGCTCATGTGGATGCTTTCGTTACAAGTGCCGTTGCGGTGGATTCCTTAATGGGGCCTGTAATCGCTGCCTCAGGATTATCTTCGAATAATATTATGAATCCGAATTTAAGTGGCTCCTTTAAAGACGACGCCATTATTGATGGTCAAACTATAAATGAAGAGGAGGAGGACGAATGTATTTATGAACCAGCGACAACGCCCACCATCAGTTTACATCCTCAAACGAGTATCAATTCCACGGAAACAGATTCGGTCTTTATACAAACACCGACGCAAGGTGGTATAGCGGTAGCTGCTCTACCTAGTGGTGATCAGAGCAATGCGGTGCAACAAAGTCGACCCCGTGATACTTATGAATACTATGTGTAAGATTTTTGGATATTTGATTGTAACAAAAGAAAAAATTTTACTTTTAACACTCTATTCGCGTGCTCCTATATATACTTTTATACATAGCCACACACACATTGTCGCCTAAGCACACACATCGTCCTGTAATGTAAAAATGCATATTGTGAATTTTCTTAAAGAAAATTTTTTGCAGGTTTATTTATAGAAAAACATACATACGAATATATAAAAATATATTTTAATCTCTCTCGCATCAACATATGTACGCATAGTTTTTCTTTAGTAAGATTTTTTAAGAGATCGTTTGCTCTTTAACAAAATTCTTTTTATTTGGCATGGACATAATTATACGTACAAGTATTAAGTAATGATTTAAGAATAGCAGATTCAGAAACATTTTTGTAAGACCGAAAAGAGCGAAGAATCGATTAATACCCCACAAAATGAAAGTTTTTGTTTAATAAATTTGAAATAACTCTGAGAATTATCTAAGTCTTAATTAGAATTAATTTTGAATGCGATTAGTTAATAATCTGCCACTAAGTGTAAAATTAGAAAAGAAATCAAAATATCAGGATTATTAAAGTTAGTTTAAATTAAATTTGAAATTTTTAATTTATATCTTTAAACTTTTTTGTTAAATATTTTTAAAATTTTCAATTGAATATATAAAAAAAGATTTCTTTATAGTTTTAGAAGTTATAAAAAAATTTTCAAAGAAATTATAACTGCATTGTCTTGTAAGTACCTTCCATTGATGTTGTTATATGCTGAGTAAGTTTACTAATGAATTTCACAAAAGTTCTTTTATTTGCTTTACAATTCTTTTTACTTATTTATCACAGCCTGTGAGACATCACTGAATTTGAATTGCTGTAAACATTTCCTCTTCTTATATATTATGTTAATATTATAATTAATAATATAGCAAAAACAAAATTTATTATTGTATATCATCAGGTTATATTTTAATAAAAACGTTTTTAGTCATTTGAATTATTATTTTTATCTCACGAAATCTGCTGCTAATAAGCCTGCAAGTTGTGTCATTAGTATTTGTCGATTAAAGGGAACGGTTGCTTCTCTATTAAACAGAAAGCAGTTTATTGGTGTTTATATTTCTCTCAAAACCTAGCAGTTAATAATAAGTAAGAAAGTTGTATTCGGCAGGGACTGAATCTCGCATACCCACCACTATGTTTTTCGCATTCTACTCTCCAAGGTCTTTTATTTGATACCCAAATCACTGGTATTATTAACTCAGTCCAATTGACCAATTTTTAGGCAGATAATACGTCTTCATTAAAGTAGTGTACAAACTAGATTTAAACATTCGGTCTTGTTTGCCTTATGAAAAATAAGCATAAAACCTCAAAAAAGTGAAAAAAACTAAATCTAATCACTTGTAACTTTGTGTCGGCATAGGTTATGTTTTTCATTTTGGCACGTAAGGAATAGAGTGCTTCGTACAGTAAATATGGAAAATTGCTGCCTTCTAACGTTTATAATTTCCGAGTAACGAACAAAAATCCAAAAATTTTTAGTAAAGAAAGACTGAGTTGCGTTCAGTTTACGCTCCATTGCGCGCTTTCCCTCTGACCAATTTGATCCATTTTCAATACCAACCTGCATGTGTCAACAACACACACCACACAGGCACAAAAACAGACGGACATGGCGAAATCAACTCAGAGAACCCCAAGCTAACTAGTGTAAAAAATATATAATAATTTATTTGAATATTGCAGACTATTGAGTTAACCAGCTTACAAGACGCTCTTTGCATTCGATAGGTTTCTCGCAATCGTTAAAAAAAAATATTGGTAAATAAGAATACGATATGTTAAATATCTCGGCCCAAACTGAATATAAATTTTTCTTTATGGTATGTTAGGTTTGTCAGCCTTTGGCTGGCGTAAAAATGCGTATCGGAGATCTTATAAACTATCTATAATATGGAACGTTTCTAGTAATTGATATTACCTGTAGCAATTGATGTTATATTCATTTTGCTCTAATCCGCTCTTTTTTTTCGTTTAAATTGAACTTTGGCTATTCTCGAAACATTATTATTGTTATCATTGTTATTAATTTAGCCAAAGAAATAAACTCCAAGACTAAAGCCTTAAAACACTAGCTACTAAGGCTATGGGCTTTATTGAAAGCTCTAACGCACTTGAGGTTTGAAACCACGACCATTGAGTTCTTAGTTGAGATCCTTTGTCTACTCGGCCACTCAGGTGTAGATGTGTTCTAAAAATACACCTTTTTTTAATAAAATCGGAGCAAATGTTTTAATTTTCGAAAATTATTACAAAACACTTTAAGCGAAATTTCAAATCTTATCTAACTAAAGCAAATCCTACACACATCACAGTTTACAATTTCTTTTTATTAACTTTTAACAATTTTATAATATATTTTCATTTTAAAACATGTAACAAGAAGAATTTTCTTTCTTTCAATTCAATATAAAAGTATTATTATTATTCACTGAAACGCACTTTTTGCAATCAATGCAAAAATTAATATTTCGGATGTAAAATGTGATTAGAAGACAATTTAGATGGATTGGATTGTAAATGCGTTTATCCGTGAAGACTTAAAAGTCGTAAGTATTGATCTAAATAAAGGGCACTACGAGGCACTTATAGTTAGCTTACGTAAATTAAACTACTAGCCCATATAGCAAGCGTAGAAATACAAGTGAAACGGAATCGAAATGAGTTTTTTGTACACGTGCATGTTTGGTAGACCTGGATGAATTTTTGAATTTTTTAATATTTTATATAAACAACTTATTTAACTCTTTCAAACTTTGGATATTTTTTCGAACTTTGAAAAATTTTTTAATAGCTCTAGTAGTATCAACGGTTCTTCTTTGAAAGGAGAGCGAAAAGTTCGGTCTGAATTTAAAATACGTAAGGTCTAAGTGATGAATTTCAAAGTATCGGCGAACTCATATCGAATAAGACTTTCATACTTCTGTTTATTTCTTTTACTAGCTGTTTTTGCACTTATTTATCTATTAATTGCATATTGCGCAAGTTCCACTTATAAGGGCCCCATACATTTGTTTGCTCCTTTTTCGAGCTTATGCCTGATAAGGGAAAAAAATTTCGAAAATTTTCCAAGTTTTTATTTAAATTCGTTTCCGGTCGGTAAAATTCCACGTGAACTATCGAGAATTTGTGACCGGTTTCAGTAAATGAACTACTAAATGCCTCTTGAAAAGCTGCAACTAGCGATTATTAAGAAACTTGGCATCCGTGCAATCTTATTGTGAGGTATTTTACGTAAATGTTTGATCTTTACAAGATACATGCAGGTATCCTGTTCAACACCCTTCTTTTAGCTCAATGGCTTTGCTCAGTGGTTTGATGGTCAAGCAAGCTATCTAAACAGTTATTAACAAAACGACACAATTTGAAACTCATGTGGGAAAAAGGCAGTTCTTTCCACCTCTTGCGTCGAAATATACTAAAAATATTTCTCAAAATTATAAAATTAGGTAAAGAAATACGATACGATCGGCCTGCTTGCGTTACAATAATCAATACAAAACTTCGGCTCTTATACGTGAAACTCGCGAATGAAATATTCTTAGAACGATTAGTTGGGCGTGTACAAACCTACGTTTGATTTTTAGAAGAATTAAAATAACAAGGAAACTTAAATTTAGATACGACCCTTGTTTTGCGCTGCAATAGCGGAAAAAGGGAAATTTTCGAAATCTTCTTCAATGATCGAATAACTTAAGTATGCGAATATCAAGAACTCCCCTTAGGGAAGGTGTACTTTCTCTAAATTTTTTTATTGTTTATTTTTGTTTATTGCTGTATGTTCACAAAAATAATTTTTGTTAATGTAGGCGTAAGAAAAATTATTTTTATAAAAAGACAACAAAAACAAATAACTTTTTAATTTTCATATTAAGGCCGTATTCATTTTTGTAAATAAACTATAGAAGAAAAACTCGTTGTAACAATTTTTTGCTGCTTTACCGAAGCAGAAAAAATTAATACAAGAAATTTTTCCTGTCTATGATGCAACCGAAGAAACAATTAGAAACTTGTGGGAACTATAAAATGTCCTTGACAAGCTCTTCAAACGCGCACTTAAGGCTCGCTTACGACTGACTTTTGCTAAAGCCCCTGGCATGCGGACCCTCTTTTTTAACACGAGAGTCTCATTTTCTTTTGATCCATTAATAATCTCTCCAATTTTTAGCACCTTTAAGCCAAGATAATTGCTTCTTGATTCATTAAGAAGTTTGCACACATTGCTCAAATCATTGTCAATCCCGTTTTTCAATCTTTATGTTCTGGCTTTTCATTACACTCCTGCTTGATGTTATTAACGGAGTTCGGCGAATTTGTTGGATTAGTAATGGATGGTTGAACATTAGTGACCGAGGCGGTAGCGGCAGCAGCACCCAGCAAATTGGCCATATTAACTGCATTAAGACCACCAGGATAAAGATTTTGATAGAAGAGCGGATTCTGCAATTGAAACAGAGCCATCAGATGAGTCAGTTGAAAATTTGGCTGGTTAGTATCAGATATCGTAGCTGCTGATGGCAGGGGAAGATTAAAATTGGGCATGAAACTGGCCAAGGTTGGCATTGCACATGGGGGTACTGGTACTTGATTACTAGGATTCTCGTCCGAAGTCTCTAATTTTATGCGTTTAATATCGCTACTGGATTCCGCGGGCAATTGCTGCAAAAATGTTCATAAAAAGTTATACATTTTTGAAAAGACAAGTTTCTTGTTATTACTTACAATTTTCTTCGGGGGTCTTCCTCGTTTACGTGCCAAGAAATTTTCTGCTGATAGGGAAGACAACGGCGTGGAAGTACCACTAGATGCAGTAACCTGACTCAAAACAGATACTGAAGGCTTCGGCGACGACTCTTCCTCATTAGAATCGACTTGACTTTTAAGGCCAGGTTCGCCTTCTTGACGATCATGTTTACGTTTGTGACTAATCATTTGGGTGCTGGAGTGCAGTATGAAGTTACAATTATCCCTTACACAATGTATGTGATTGGATATACCGGAGAACTTGCAATCTTCAAATGGACATGGCTCCGTTTTTAGGATTTTCTTAAAACCATCTTGTATCAATTGAAAATCTTTCAAATGGTAGGTTTTATGCTTATCTTAGAAAAAAAGCAAAAACTGTGAAATTAAAGTAAGAATTTTTCGAATTTTTTTATTTTTAGTTACCCATATCTGCTTTATTTTTAAACGTATGATTGCAAGCTTCCCGACAGCAATGATAGTGCGAGGTCTTCTTGCCATAGAACGGGCAGTCTTCGATTTTGCAATTTTCATGAGCTCGATAGCGGCGAAAACCTTCTTGCACAATTTCCGAATTCTTGCGATGAAAATTTGCATGCATTTGAACATCACTAGTGCTGACATATACTTTCGGGCATTCTTCGTATACACAATGGTAATGTGTTTGCTTCCAATTGTAAGCACAACCTGAACCATAAGATGGTTCACAATCATCAGAAGAAGAGAAGCGAGCAAAACCCAATAGCAAACTCTCCTTGCGCTTCTTATGCCACTTTAGATGACGTATAATATCATCTTTTTTACTCAGAATTTTTCCCTTGCAGGGTTCTTCGAAGCAATGAAAATGTTCACGTAAATTCTCTTGGCGGCACAAGGCGCTTTTGCATTCCAGATATGAGGAATATTTTCGTAAATGTTTTAAATTCTCTTCTGTTAGAAAGGAATCGACACCAGTGGAGGAGGAAGACGAAGATGACGTCGAATTAGTGTTGGCATTGAAGTGACAGGCAAGCAAAGGAGTTGAGGTCTGGGGATTTATGGTGGCGTTAGATGTTGAACATTCAAATGTGTTCACCGTAATCGCGGAAGAAGATAATTGCTCACTAGAGGGCGGTGTAAGAATGACATTCTTCCACGTCGTTGGCGTAACATTTGAATTTTCATCATCTGCTTTGGCGTTAGATTGAGGGGGGGATATCGCATTAAGATTGGATAAGGATGGGGTTGTGAGTGACTGAAAACAATAAACAGATTAATCTTAAAAGAATCAACATATAAATGAACACTTTAGTATTTTTAACTAAAGGGAATAAAATTCTAACTCAACGGAAAAGCGAGAATAATATTTAGGAAAGCAAACATTTTGCTTGAATTACATGAAGGTTACGATTGTATATGATTGGCACTAGTCAAGGAAGTGTCAGGAATCGCTTACAAAATTCCGCTTAATTGTGAGTTAATTGGTATAACGATGGGCTGGTGTGACATGCATTCTTTTGCTGCAGCCTCTCATTTAGTTCGTTTACAAAAGCTCGGGAACACGAAGGGTTCGAAGCTTTCGAAGAGACCATTAGCTAATCGTAAGTTTGTCGTATTATAACCGGCCTTCAAAGTAAATCAATAAAAAAGATACCCATTAAATAAAAATAAAAGCATTAAAAAATCAGCTTAGGTCGAGAGACTGTCCGCATAAGCGGAGAGAAAGAATGGTTTCTTCACGGTATATATTTAAGATGGTGTTCTTATGAAACCTAAGAAAATATGTGCTTACGCGGCTCTCATTCTCTTTTCATGCTAATCTTCCGCCCAACCACTTGTTGTAACTTTTTTTTCATTTATGTGTGACTTAATTCGGAGATTTGTTTATATATTCTTACTATTTTGATATTTTTCTGGAATTTTATGTGATTTTGTTGATTTCTTAATATTTTTGTGTTATGTGCAAGTGTTGCTTACAGCTTTTTGTTATTTTTATACATTGTTGTCATCGCTTAAATGATTTTAATTTGAGTGCATACCCAATCGTTACTTTATTTGCTGATGAATAGTTTATGAAGAGGAGAGAATACATACAAAGTACAAACGCATCAAATTCACATAAAACTCAGCAGAGTAGAAAAGAAGTTTTTTGAAATAGAGTCCCTTTGCTATCCAAGATATCCAAATGAACAAATCTACACCAAGAATTTTCAAATTTGCTAAAGGGGGGGTGGAGGGTGGGGGGCAGATGTTTTTGATCCCTTTAGAACATCAGAATAAATTGTAGTATAATGCTTTTTGTGCCCTTTAAAATACCTAATGCCTTGATTTTGTCTTTCGATACTTTGAGCACATATTCTGTCCAACGAGCGTCATTTCATATTCTCATCCTTAGAACGTCAAGTTTCTTCTACATTGGCGCAATTAAACAAAATGGAGTGTCCGTCACTCTTCCTGTGAGACAACACGGAGCATTTCTGTGGTTACAATTTATCCTTTCCCTCGTTTTTCAGGCATTTTTGTGTGTACCACTCGACAAGTAGCATTTATTTTGAATCGTAGTGCTACTGGGAGCAATCATCATCTAAAGCGAATTAAAGTCGACGAACTTTTGTCGCACAGTAAATTTCCTGCTGAAATCAGCATCGGATATACGTTAATTTTCCGCCACAACAACCCTATGTACGTATCACAAATCCCACTATCTATTAACAACAATACAATCAATAAATTTATGGTCAATATGTAATTCTAAAGCGGAAATGAACTTAATAAGCTGCAGGCATTGAAAAGAAAAATGAAACTTGAAGTATGTTCTCCTATTTTAAATAATTTATTAGCAATAATTTAGCATATGCTTGCGTACTTTAGTTCCAGAACTATTTCTGCTTTTTGGAGACGTGACTTTTTCCGACCGCGACTAGGAAGACTATTGATCGATTTCAAATTATTCGAATCCATTTCAGTCGTCAATTTTTTTGCGCTTCCACGGTATTTTTATATGCTTTAGGGTTCACCCCATTTCCAATCTACCATATCAACATTTCCTTCAGCTTTTAATGCCGTAGAACTTCTTAAACGAGTCTCCTGCATCCTTAAAGAGTCATTCGTGGAAAGCGTAGCAAAGTTCGCTTCAAATCGAAAGTTTTTAGTAAATCTTTTTTACATTCTTACAAAAATGCATTTTTTTAAAAATGCAAAATGATCTCGGAATAGATGTACACAAATATGCATTTGCTGTGGGTGACCTACTTTTCGTACCGACCAAAAATTGCAGAAATAATGAAAACTGTATCCTAACTTTAGAGAGAAATATTAACCGATTATTTCATGCACTAATCTGATCGAGTCCGCACTCTTTCTATTGTTTCCTTATAAGACGTATTCTAACTGTTGGTAAAACAATGGGAAAATTCCTCGCAAGAGCACACTCCAATCGTTTAACAAATTTAAAGTTGACGAAGCGCTTCTCAAATTTTACACATTTTCTTGGCAACACATATTTCCAATGCAGCTCCTCAGAAAACTATAATTTCCTTGCTTCATTTTACTAAAAGATTATAATAATTGCATAATAGGCCTTCGTTTCATTATAGCCTTCACTCCATTACGTATCTTTCATAGCTTTGAGCAGCGTTGATTATAGTGTTTTAAGATCCTAGAAAAGTTGCTTGTTAAACCTTATATATGCTGGTTATGAAAAATCGACAATATTTTATTGCTCTATTTTATCCTTAATTTTTTTGCCTCCAAAGATTTGAAAATTAGCATTCCTGGGATTTGCAATAATTTACAGGTGCAGTTGATAGAATTTCCCCTTTGACCCGACATAACTTTCATTAAAGTAAAATTACAATTCACATAAGCCCCTACCATTGAAGAAGGTATGCTAGATTTCATCTTTCATTACTAAAACTCAGAAATATGCATAGGACCCTATTTCTTTTTTGTAAACAGTGTAAGATATCGAATTAATTTAGGCATGCCCGTCTTCCGTCTTAAGAATTGAGACACTAAACCGAAGCTGGGCACTTTAATTTAAAGTTGATGGAAGATTTTGATCTAATTCTGATATCTCTCTTTTCCTCTCTGTGCCATATCTAAGGGGAACAGTATAAACTCATTTACAACTGGCAGCAGCAAGCTTACAAGTTGTCGGAGCTCCACCCATTCTACCTGGCCTACGTAATATTTTACCATGCCACCCCACCTTATATTTATGATCAGGTACATTCCACTATAGGTATGCTATAACTAGTTCTTGTGGCTTTATTTACACTTACCGTCTGTTCATTGTCCTCCATTGAGTTGGAAATATCTTCCAAAGCCTCTGTACCTGAGTTAAGTAACACCTTTGAAGCACAATGATTGCTGGCACTACCACTACCACTGTCACAGTTAGTAGTGGTATTAATTTCGCTTGTGTGAAACAAAGAGCTGGTATACAAATCAGATGGGGGTTGATCTCCATCTGAGGACGAAAGTTGTTGTGGCGCAGAATTGCTTGTAGTGGTAATTATTAATTTTACATCATTAGCATCCTCGTCACCTAACACCGAAATGTCCGATTGAGCAGGCATCTGGTTGAAATCAGTCATGGAACCATCTCTCATTAAGACTTTCTCGGTGGCAGATGTGGGTGTTGATGTCACTGTAGATGAATGTAGAAAATTTTGTGAGCCTATAAATGGATTATTAACCACAGCGCTAAAAGCGTTAGGGAAATATAGGCCAGAAGCTACGGCAGAATTTGCAAAGGTAGCACAAGACGGTAAAGTCGCAGAGCAGCCATTCAATAATAAATTGTTAGACAGGAAATTGTCCATATTCAGGACAGAAGGAGGAGGAAGAGATTTATGAATGCTGGGAGACCTAGAATTAGGAGTTGTAGGCGTTAATAGCAGGGAATTGGTGGGAGTTAAGCCAGATTGTACTTGATTTTGTTGCTGTTGTTGCATTAACATAAACTGTGTTAAAGGCGGCAAATTATTGAATAATATTTGTTGAATAGCTGCACTGCTATTATTGGCAATGTTAGTAAAATTAGTCGTAGCTATGGAGGGATTAATATTTGTAGGAGAGGAAGGAGCCAGAGATGGAAAGGGCGGTGCGGTTAACATTGTAGTACTAGTTGATATGGGACTTAAATTACTATTGGGACTACAACTACGGCTACTACTACAGTTGATGTTTTGCGAATTTTTGCGTTTTTGTGTCCTTGTAACTATAGATGATAGTGACGATTGTTGGGCTGGCAAAGCATGAACGACCGGTTGTGTTAATGAAGGCTGTTGGCAGTTGTTTAAATCCTTAGGTTTTAAAGAACTAGGCACTGAAACTTGTTGTTGCTGTTGTTGCTGCTGCTGCTGCTGCTGTTGTTGTTGTTGTTGTTGTTGTTGTTGTTGTTGTTGTTGTTGCAACAAATTCATCATGTATAGTTGCATAATAAATTCCAATTGCGTAGACATCCTTTTAAATTCTTAACCGAATCTTCCTCTTCAATAGAATCTTTTTCATACAAATTTTTTCACTTTCAAATATTTCTTTTTGTGCTATTTTTCATTTAAAAATATTTCTTATTTTCAATCAAATTTATTTAATTAAATTTAATTTTTTAACATTTCTTTTAACATATAGCGGTAAACAAATTATTTAAATT
Organism: Glossina pallidipes; assembly: GCA_000688715.1. NCBI lineage: Eukaryota > Metazoa > Arthropoda > Insecta > Diptera > Glossinidae > Glossina > Glossina pallidipes. Next base: position 587,713 of record KK499883.1, read on the forward strand.
TTTAATATCGTTAAGCTCCAGGCACACGATAACCGTCAAACATTTAATTACGTAAAGATCATAATCAAGTGCACACGAAAAAGATATGTTAAGCTTGGCGTTTATGCTCAAACTGTTTCAACTGTTCCGTAGATATCTGTTAATATACCTAAATACGTTTTTAAAGGAAAAGATCACTTTTGTTTAATAAAAGAAAAAAATAAATAAACTGCGCCAAAATACATCAGTATTTCAACCCTCTCCTTGTTAAAAAACTCAACTTGAACTCTCTTTGTAGAGCGATTGAGTCAGCGATCGTTCTCTTAAAAATCTAATTTATCTCAAGTCCTTCAATACTTAAAAAAAAGAGAAAACATGCCGATTTTATTTTATGTAAAGGTTTGTTCAAATTTTTTAATAAAAGGGTGGTTGGCCTCACACTACTTTGCAACAATTACTGCTTTTTTTTTTTTTAAATTTTTCCTATGTCTGCAAGGTTTCATTTCGCCCTTTTTTAAAATCGAAATCATCCCTTGAATTTGCGTACGTTATACTTTTTCATTTGGCAAAATTTTATTGGAATTTTTTGAAAAAAAATTTTTTTTTTTACAAACATTTTTTAACTTTCCACCAATAATATTGCCGGGAAATGCCAATGAAAATCATATTTTTCAGCTAAAAAATTGCTGCAGTTTTCAAGCAACGAATCTTAAGATATTTCTCATTTTTTCATTCCGTTACTGCACCAACCACCTTCTGAAACGGCTGATGTACATAAAGTAAGTGAGGGAATTTTTATCGAGACTATTAAACGTTGGTGTACTCGCCTCGTCATTCCATTTACAACACTCGGAGAAACGTTTTTATGTAAACCACCAAAGGATAGTAGTATACTCAGTATGTTGAAACGTTTGAAACATCCGTAAGGAAGCCTCATAAATTCCATAAAGTATAATACATGTATGCTTGATCAGCATCATACTCTAAAGCGACCTAAAAAAATTCGTCAACGCGACTGTTTGTCTGTCTCTTAATTGCCGTGCTAAACGTACCCCCGATCGCTAAATTTCGAAATTTCTTCACAAACGTTCAGCGTCCTTGCATGCGGGTTGGCATTGGAAATTGACGAAGTCGGTAAATGCACGTACCCACAGTAGAATATAAAATAGGAACATCTCGTACATCTGCGTTTTTAGGCATATATTCTACAAAAGGGGAAAAGATCAGTTACGCGCATCTAATAATATAGAGTATGGAGTAAAGAATTCGGTCATAGCCAAACATAATTATTGCACTTTTCATACCCGTCGCCGAAGGATGAATGATGTATTCATTTTTCCGAAATGTTTGCAACGCCCACAAGGAAGCTTCACAGACCCTACAAAGTATATATATTCTTGATCAGTGTCAAATTCTGAATCGCTTTAAGCATGTCCGTCTGCCCGTATATATAATATCTGTTGTAAACATTCTCAGAAACCTTGGAAGTTCTTGTACGCAGATTGGAAATGGAAAGGAAAGTGTGCCTAATCAGTCTGGGAGCATGCCCACAGTACAACATAAACTGAGCACACCTCTGTTTTTCAAAAAGAATAAAAAAGAAAGAAAATTAAGTGACCGAAACTCTTCAAAGGACACACCTACAACTCCCACACGCCTTTGTGGCAAAAAACTTTATATTAAAAATAAAAAAAATCAGTCGCGTCCACTCCATATTATAGAGCATGAAAATGTAGTTCTTTTACTTCTTTTGTCTCTTTTAGGATAATTCCATATTGGAATTGGATAGGATACAAAAGATTCGGCCACGACCGAATATAATTTTTTTACTTGCTGTAGAATAACTTTGGGGAAATTTATATTGTGTGTCCATTGTAGTTCATCAGCAATCAGAAAATGAGACGGAGTTCTAAGTTTTGATTGCATAGACGTACGGGCATTGAAGGCGTGTTCTTTAACCTGTTTAGACCATTTTGGAATTCTTTTACAAACTTTTAGGCGATTTCATTTTTACGAACGCGAGAATGCTGATCGCAGATAGTACATAGCTGGGCAGACGGACAAATTGCCAGACAAACAGACGGACATGGTTAGATGTATTTCGAATTTGAAAGCGGCCAAGAATTTGCATACCCTTCGTGGTTTTTGAAGCTCGCTTTTGAGTGTTATGAAGATTTTGAAAAAAAAATTAAGTTTTGATATGCTACACAGGCACTGCTAATTTTTCTAATCATTGTACAGATATTACAGCATTGCCTACAGAACGTACGTTCAACATTTGTGTAAGTTTATTTTCTGTAGTCTATGAGCATTTTTAATAATAATAATAATAATAATAGTAATTTTCCTGCATGCAAAGACTGATAAAGTTTCCGCTAAGTTTGAATTCTATATATTCACATATTTGCTTAGAGAATTTACAGGCTTGAAAATAGTCCCTAACATTATTCATGTTTTTAAGTTTGCATCCTTACTAAAGTAAGCCGCATTAGAAAAAAACTTAGCCTTGGAGAAGCTTACAATTTTCGAAATTGTATTGCACCACGGATTTCGTTTTGCCTTTCGTTTGTCTTCAAGATAGATTTGAGTTAGGAATGGCTTCACTTAACTTTTACAAAATAATAATTACAGGCGAACATAATGTTTCTGCTACTGCTACTACCGTGTCTTGGCTCGTGCTTAACATCACTTTCTTGAGGAGCAAATACCAAACACGTGCCTTGCTATCAGAAATAAAATAAATAAAAATATTATCAAAATAAAGTAACTTCCCTTAAAACCTGTTTTGAAGACTTGACCACCACAATGCAAGTAAAGGCCATTCATGATAGTTTTTTTAGGCAAAGAAATGACCACAATGACCACTCACCCTATCATGATGGGATTAGTAAACACAAGAAAAACGTGATACTTTGTCACAATCTTTCGGTATTGTTCTGCAAATTGGCTCTTCACGCCTTAATGAAGAAATGTGTTAATTATTTAATATTCTTTCGGATCTCCGGCCGTCTTTCACTAACATTTTGAGGTACATTTTCAGGCAATTAGTAGGATTTAGAAATAAATAGTTTTTTTAAATATCTCTTAACCCATATATAAGTACTTTTCACAACTGAATCTTAATACTCCTTAAAGGTCATTGCTATTTTTTCATCTGGGAATTGATTTCAAATTTTCTTTTTGATTTGGATTTTTTCTTCCATATGTTTTAGAAAGCTGTAAAAATATTAAGGGTAGTTCCGTGAGGCATTTTATAGCTGTCGAAATATTTAAAAATTGTGGTAAACTTGTTTGTTTATTCATTTTTCATTTATTATGATTACAATTCACGGTTAATACTGCTTTCATTAAATACATTTTTTATACGGAAGATGTTGATCTCCGACTCACTTAACAATCTATGTAATCCTGGCTAGCGAAAATCGGATTCCGTTGCTGTACAAGCCTAGAAAAATGCCCAGAAAAAAGTTTGTAATTGTGCTGGAAGGAAAGAAAAGTTAATAGAAACATAATATACGGGAAAGCTTTTAAATATATATTTGAGTATTAAAAAAAAAATGGTTTTTCAACAACATTAGAAATAGAACATACGTAAAAAATTTTAAAAATATAGATTTTTGTGTGGTTAGCGAGCAAACATTTCCGAGAATTCGCCTTAGACATACAATTGCAACTCACCAATGGGTCTTGAAGAAGTCTTCCTCCCCAATCTGCAGTTGTGGACAAATTCTTACTATAAAGCACATTCTCTGCGA
>KK499883.1:591515-605937 GCA_000688715.1 Glossina pallidipes
AGAACAGAATATTAATTCAATATATTACTTTATTAAAACTACTAGGCTCAATATCTAATGTAATTTTATAAATTAGCCTGTGTTGCTAGTGCTCAATGTCTTTTTGTTTAGTCTAAGAATTTACTTCATTAGTCTAAAATTATAATAATAATAATGATAATAATAATAATAATATACGGGAAAGCTTTTATATATATATTTGAGTATTAAAAAAAAAAATGGTTTTTCAACAACATTAGAAAATACGCAAAAAATTTTAAAAATATAGATTTTTGTGTGGTTAGCGAGTATTTCAATTAAAATGTTCAATTGTCGACCAAGAAGGAAGCAATCCTTGGTAATAAGTAGATTAGCCTTTTTTACATCTCCTACATACCTTCCTTGAAACAATCTTCTCATTGTTGTTGGTTGACTTTTGAAAGAAAAGAATGAAACTTTTTGAAGTCTTATTGCATAATATTTTGGAAAATCGTGTTTTGAGAACCACGTGCTTAAAGTTTTAAATATATTATAGGCCCGAAATATAGTATGGGAAATATTAGTGTGATTAATAATTAATTAATGAAGAAACGAAGAAAAACTGAATCAATTAAAAACATTACAACCGACCGATCTCTTGAAAGCAGGAGCAGAACAAATCACTGTTGTCCCTCCATTTATCTTCCTTCGAACCACATGCCAGCCGTAGTCTTTCTGACTGTTCCAGATGTTTCGAATTTCAAATCCCATGCACAAATGCTACTTACATTATTACTGCCTACACTCCTTCCTGACTATCACCATGACCACATAAATTTATATACGTGTCCTTTAGAGCATTCTCTGAGAGTTGGCTAAATACAAAAAAAAACTAATATGTTCTTTATTTGTGTGCATCACAAAATTCCAAAAATTATAACGCGTTTGTAGGGAAAGGCATCTTTATGTCGGAGGAACCGAACATACGAACTGACGTAGGCCAAGTTCAGACAATACGACAATTTAGACTTTGTTGTCATGTCAAGAATTACATTTCATGAGAACCGTTTGGCCCATGGACCTAGAGAAGGCTCAATACATGAATCCACTCGATCCAAACTTTGCATATCAATTTAGTTCGCCGATTTTTATCGAGGAACCTTGACAATTCCAATTTCTTCTTCGTATGACTTGATTTCCATATTTCCGTAGGATCCTTGTTTGTCTAAAATACGTCAGTCTGCCAAACATCTTAAAAACAACGATCTATAGATTGTTGAAAACACATGGACAGGCGGACAAGCGTAAATCGATTCGAAATATGATTTTAATTGCGGGTATAAATAAATCGAGTAAAAATGTGTACGTGTAACCAATTCAATGGAGAGGTTACGGATCTCCGAAATCAATTCGAATTTTCTTTGTCATAGAATAACTCTGACTTCACCGTTGCATACCGAAAGTACATGAAAAATAAAAAATTTGGTTTTATAGAAGCATCAAGGCGGGCAAGGACGCGAGTGTCGATAGCGAATGCACACGAGCTACCTCTAAAAGTATTGAACAAAAAATGGGTGTTGAACGAAACATTGCACAAAATTGCAAAATTGTGCGACATAGGACGCAAATTGTTTCCACATCTAACGTATTCTCCAGATTTGTCTCCCGGCTGCTATGACTTATCAGGCACTCTTAATATATGATTGTGTGATAAGCACAGTAAGTAAGAAAGATGCAGCTCTTTTCAAGTGCTTGGCAAAATTACTTGAAAGGCGTAGAACAACGGAAAACGCACTGTCTTAGCATGGACGGCTAAAAGAAGATTATGTTGCAAAATTGTTACTCTTGACTACGCGGAGACTGGGTTGAATGGTGAAATTCAGCAGGTATATTTTTAATCTGAAGAACGGGGTTTTGAGGGAAGAAAGGTCAAAACGACTCAAAGAGTTAGTGATTGAAACATCTGGCAATAACATGCATCAAAAAGGTATAGAAGAATACCTTGCGATTTAAATTTGAGGAAAAAATAATTCCTGTCGACAAAGTGAAAGCTTTGCGATTTTTATTGAGGATCCTCCCCAAGCAAGTATAACTTTAATGGTATTCTTCGTTCAATGAACACTCATTTCCATCGAATGTACGAATTTGCAACATTAGAAAACATCTGTCAATTATACGATTTTTATAAATTTTTGCATAAATTTGATAAACACACAAATTTAAGCTACATTTCCCCCTGACAAATCTACATTACAATCGGAATTATGAATAGAAGGCACTCTTTGTAATTCGAAAAATTTTATGCAAAAATTTTCCAACTGCAGAACCGCATTTAAAACATATAACGAAATTAAAAAAAGGAAAAAATGGTGAATTTGCATATTTTTTAATTACAATTAAAAAAAGGATTTCAAATTTACAATTTTACATTTGCATTCAACAACCCCTAGTGGTAGCGGAGAAGAAATGAACAAGAGTAGACTGCAAGTAACTTCCGGCACAGTTTGCATGTCATGGTAGAACAAGGAATCGGCAAAGAACCTGATTATCTAGAATCTGTAACATTACGTCGCTTATTTCCATAATTTTGGCATAACAGCAATGCTTTGCGCTTATAGAAATCGACGTCGCTCGTATTTACGTTTTTCCATGTTATGCAAATGACCTGTGCGAGTTTGCGCACACGACACTACAAATGCAGCTTCAAATTTCATGGTCTTTCTCTGAAATTTATGTAAATTTATAGATAACGCATTAAGTAGCTGAATTCAATGAACTCAATCAAAGTTCGATTTTTATCGATCCCTTTCTCTCTGTTCAGGGGCAAATGACGACAAAACTAGAATTGATTCCACGTCGCGTATATTTTCTGGTTTTAATGGTTGAACGGTAAATTTGTAGCATTTTTCAAGCGCATAAATCTGTATGTAAACGCATGTGCCTATGTGTGCATATGTGTGTCATACAGTGGACGTCTTTTGTTTAAAAAAAATCGAAACGTTTCTTGTAAGATTTGTAAGGCTTTTGTGCTTGTATTGATTACAACAGGATTTTCTTCTCAATTGTCTATTGTGTATGTTCCTGTGCATATCTTAATCATGCATAAATGTATACGAATGACTCTACCAAAACACTGCCTTCCATTTCAAATCCGTTATTCATAATGAAAATAAAAATCTCCATAAAAATAATAACAATAAATATGTTGCGCGCATACATGCACACATGTTAAGATTGAGTTATAAAAATGATTGAATTCTTATATGCCTGCTATGTGCATCGCATTCGAACTCCTATAAAATGCTTTTGCATGTGTTACGATATCGATTTCAAATTTTGATTATTCTACAAGTTCAGAATTTTTAATTTGTTCAAGTCAGTGAATGTATTTTTCTAGAGACTGGTTTTCCCATGTAAGTCCAATAAAAGTTCAACTCATATATAAACATATTCATAATTGTGATGTATGTATGAAGTTCTAAATATTCGAATTTTGACATTTTGAAAGAAATTTGCATTATAATCGGAAGAGTAATCGTTCAAATCGTCATAGCAATGTATTTGTAATTTTTTGTAATATCAGGAAACTGCCATTGCTATTAAAGGGCAGCTTGAAGCGTCCTACATTAATAAGTTGTATTTAATTCTATTAATTAATAGTGAATTTTTACAAGTTTGTAAACGTAACCTTCAGCATGTTTGCGTCGCCTTAGTAATACATTTGCACTTCTACGCAAACCTACAGCGATAACATTCCTGGAAGGGAAGGCAGGACTTGAACATGCCTTCGTTTTCTCTCCATTTGCATATTCCTTTAAAAAATTTATGTATAGATTTTAAATTCTAATTCTAATAATTTAAGTCAAAAAAATAAATCAAATATAAATCTATAAAATTAGGTGCTTACTTTAGTTGCATTTAAACTCCAGCTGAATTAAAAACAAGTAAGGAAATTATAGTCACTCGTAACCGAATCTTTTATACCCATCACCGTTATCCTAAAACAGGCAAGAAAACTAAAATAACTAAGTTTTCATGCTCTCATGGAGTGAGCGCGGCACGTGTTTTCAAAATAAAAATTTTTCGAAATATTTTTGTCGAATGGGCGTGTCCTCTAGGTCACTTTTAAACACTTTCGCAAACTTTTAGGCGACATCTTTATTCGCTGACGGTAGAATGTTTAACACAGATATTATACAGTTGAGCAGGCAGACAGACATGCTTACGTGCTTAGGGCCAAGAATTTATATACTTTGCGGGGTTTTTGAAACTTAGTTCGCGCGTTTCAAAGCTATTGACAAAAATATTTAATTTTTATATAATATAGTATTGGAAAGTCACGGCCAATTTTTTCCATTTTTCTACAGGTACTAAAGACTGGCCTATAGAATGCGTGTTCAAATTTTTGGACATTTAACAGATATAGTGTACTAGTAATGAGCAAAAAACGAATATTTCATTCCTTTTCAAAAACAAAGATGTTCCCAGTTTACGTGATGCTGTGGGCGTGTCCTTCGACCGATTTGGCCCATTTTCAATATCAACCTGCGTGCAAGAACTTCTAATGTCTCTGTCGAATTTTAATTGCACAGACGAACAAAAAAACTGCCTAAAACCAATCAGAAATTGAAAACGAACAAAAAAAAAAAATCCTTGGGGGGTCCCCGAAAATTCCCTCCGGGCCGTGCAAAACGTTCCACAAAAAAAAAGGAATCCCCAACCTTCGGAAATGGGAATAAAAAATTGAAATTGAAATTAAAACCGAACTTGTAACCAGAGCAAACCAAAATTAAAACTGATGTGCTTTTTGCCGCTTTTCTTAAGACAGAAGGCGACTGACGAAGGATTTCAGAAAAAAGGTTGAACAAATTAATGTATCGTAAATTGCGTTAGTTGGGCAACGATCGAAAATTCTGACAAAATTTTGAAAAATGTCTCGATGTCTCAAGGCCGTCGAGCAGTTTAGGACATTTGGCTCGTTGATGCGTTGCTTACTCAGCAAACTTTGCAAAGCAATCATAACCTTTCCATTTGCTATATAACTAAGTCACAGCTGGTATATGAAATTTGTCATATTACAACATTACATTTTTACATACAATTACTAAAATTACGTTTACGACTTCGAAACAAGCTCTCCTCTCTCCTCCTCTAAAGTGTTACTCTTCCCAAACTCAGGAAGTTAGTTTTGAAAATGAGGAAAATTTACGGGAGTTTGGTAACATTTTTCGCACACATTTCGAGACTAGCTAACGGTAGGAGCAAACAAAGCTCGAGTCAAGATGCAAAGGTCCCCACTTCGGTTTTACTTTTCCTTTTGCTTATTATATATTTTACTAAACTAAAACAAAAAAAAAACCGTTAATTTGAAAACATAAAAGACACAAGAAGTTCTTGCTTTTCCCAGTGATCTGCGATTTGTCGTCGTAATAAAAGCTGACCTTTTGTAATAACACATAACAATTACTTAACTTTTCTCTATTTCACGTTTACTGGTCACATATTATATTATATTCCTATACATATACATAGACATGCGGACATAACTGCACGTTTACATTAGTAAAAGTGTAGAGAAAACCCTTTCCTATCAATTTTCATAGATTGGCTAATAGTTAAATTTTCCCAACCGCACCCTTTTCTAAAAATGTAATAAGCTAACTGTACAATGTCCCTACAATCGCAATATGTCGGTAGGAATGTGTACCTTTTATAATGCAAATCAAGCTTTATATTGCATTTTTTTCAATGTTGACCAAAGATCCTTGACGATGGACCGTTTTTACCTTCGTTAGTTTTGTTTTTTTTTTTTATTAACATATTACGGCTTGAAAAAAAGCATCTAAAATTTTTCATACTTTGCTATCATTGTTATCAGTTGTCTTTTATTCGTTCATGTTCTTCTATTTTTTACGCTGTTTGCCGTAACCGGTTCTTTAAATCACAGCTTCGTCATATGAACAAGATTTCCTTAGCAAAGGAAAGGGTTACTTCAGCGTCCGGTTAAGAGATCCTTATGTTCATCCCTTTTGTTTTAAAATACAAAACGCTACCTATTTTTTTTGTCCACCTCATTTTTCGAGGCAATTGTCTAAAGCTGCATTTTTTTATATCGTTTTTACTTGAAAAACGAAATTTTCATGGGAAATAATCTCCTCTTTTTGAGAGATGAAAAAATGTTGAAAGCTTTTGAAAACCGTTACTTTTTATCTTGAGGCAGAATACTCTTAAGAATTTTCGTCAAACCTTTTATGAGACCGTCTTCTCAATAAGTTTCACGCGTGTTTCCGTTTAATTCCTGCTTTGTTTCTGTCTGACCTTTAATTGACCATTACTGACCTCAACGGTCATTAATGTTTTCCTTTGACATGACAAGCAAGCAACCTTTCTAAGGAAACCTGTTTTATTTTGACCACTGGTCAGTTTAGGCACGCTTTGGCACGTGTTCTTATCGCCTTGAATCTGTTAAACAAACTTACAATAATTCCTGATCTTAGTATTTTGCACTATAGTTAAACAGATAATTATGGGAATATAGGTGATGCTACAAAAAGAGCGGCCATTTTAGTGGCCCCAAATGTATACATCAGACTCAACCCATACTGCGTATATTGAAACGATTTAATCATATCCGCCTATCTGCCGTTCGCAAGAATTGCGTGTTTTGATTCGTTTTTTACGGTATTAATTAATTCAAAACCCTTTTCGAAATCGATCATATAATACAACATATATAGATATATATATTATAGCTTTAAAATGACTTTCATATATCCTGAGCAGTTTAGATCTGTAAGTATATTTGAAAATAATCATGCCCCTGGGTAATAATTGCTTAACGCAATTGGACTCGGCTGGAACACTATAGTCATCGTGGAAGATGTTACGTTAAAGGTGAAGATGTTAAGTTAACTAAACGCTTGCAAAATATAAAAACATATATTAGAGGATTATCGCCTTTTGTTTATTATCGTGAAAAGCGAAAACGGTTTAGCCATGTGTGACATTGCGATTATGCCTTATCTTTAAAGGCCGTGCTTTAGTTTAAAACTTAGACTCACTTTTTTTACTATTTGCACTGTGCGAGATTTGGCTTGATATCCAACTACATCGCCCTATACATGAATAAGATGCCGAGCTTGCATTGCTGCCAATCGTATGTTTCAGAAAAAAATTACCAGAAAACTTCACCAATCGCTACCTACTCTTCTAAGAACTATTCCAGAGCGAACATAATTTTGATGTGGTTCTGCTTCTTACTTTTGTGCGTTTATTCGAGGCTTATATGTCACAAATTATTCCAAAAAAATTGGAAGTCCTTAAAACACTTCCAAGTTGAAAAATTTTAAAAAAACTACCGCCAAAAAGTAACATAAACAAAACTTGTTACGACTGCGCACACGCCATTAAATGCGAACAACAACGACAAAAACATATACGAATTGAATTACATGTAAATTTATGCAAAATTGTGTACGCGTGTTCGTGTGTCTGAATCAATACAATTTCAATTTATTGATAGCTTATGTACAGAGCGGAAATTTTTCTAGTAATAACTAATTATATATGTATACAGGACAAGTCAGAAGAAGGGAAAGAGAAACGTGAACATGGAATCAGACCCTGAAAAACAAAGCATTTCAAATGTATATTGAATCCTTTTTACTTTCCTAAAACAAAATGGCAATAAAGCTAACACTTTGAAATTTGCATAAAAAGAGTATAATTAAACGACAACTCAAATAATTGACATCGACAAAATCAAACGGTAAATCAATACTCATGTTTTGCGCTACTTACACTGCAGTAACTGCAGCGGCAAGTTTATTACTTTTCTCGTTTCGCTTGCACATCGTACATATAACGAGTTATACGCTATCCGAAGTTTTAGATCGAGATTCTGCCCATGCTATTAAGTGAAAAAATAGCGAGCCTTGAGGCCAACAAAGTTTATTTACTAGTTTTACTTACTTTCAACTAGTTTTACTTACTTATCAACTAGTTTTACTTTACTTTTCAATTTGCACTCAATATGCACTAAAATTTGAAGATAAGTAACTTTGGCTCTATTGTTCGGCTCCATGTCTTTTAAATATTCTGCTAGCAAAGCATCAGATGCTGTTCTCTTTGATTTTGAAATTTTAATGGCGCAAAGAAGCCAAGCGAAAGTTGAATTTTCATCATTGTCCGTCGTATAACTTGGGGAAGAATGTGCGTCAATAACGTTTGAGACTAAGCGAGTCCTTTGTGAAAATTTATGGCCATTGGAAAACTCCCGTTAAGCCCTTAATTATGCATATTGTGACAGTTTGAATGTTTGATGTACATGTTTCCATGCCACGCAAACCCACAACTGCAAACAACAAACAAAAAATATACCAACCATAGACGGGATTTAGTAACTGGGTACCTTTCTGACTAATCTACGCGCGAGTTTAGCTTCAAATTTTAAGAATTGAATATCTCCGATAGATGATTTCAAAAGGTAGGTCTAGTATGTCATTCGAAATGCCAAAGAATCGAAAACCCAAAAAGTAACAACAAACTTCGATGAAAGACGAATTCAAAAAAAAAAATTAGTTAGCAAAAATGCTGCAAGTTAACTCACTAATTGAAAATGTTTCGTAATTATTGTCTTAGATGGTGGGTATCCAGTATTCGTCGTAACCTTCCTACTTATTTTATGACGTATGACAGAGACTTTATATCCTTCTTCGGCTGCAAATTTGCATATTTTAACAATGACTATATTCTAATTTCCACGCCTGTCGGTAGTCCTCCGAAGCGTTTTTTTTCTTTTTTTCTTCAACGTGAAGTATGGCAGTTTGGACGTTGTTTCCTTTCCCAAAATCAAACAGAGAGACTACCGAGTTGTTTTCTTCTTTCAAAATTGATTTTGTTTTGTATATCAATAAGTCAATGGTTGGTTATATTATGTATTGAGAACAAACAAAAAAAGACACAAAACGAACAACAAAGCGTTTACAAATTCTTACCAATTGTTTAGAAATTATGAGTTTTCTTGCATTTATTTTTAAAACATTCTGTTGCGGAAGTGTTCCGTAGGCTTTTACAAAATTTATATCAAAATAGTTTCCTTCGTACGCTATATATGACAACTTAACGTCACGAAAGGGCGAATAATTGTCAAAATTTCGAGAGGATTGATTGCATTTTAATTAGTAGTGTCTTTTATATGATCAAAATTGAAATGTATTCAAGTGGTCAGAAAATTTAGAAGGAACAAATTATGCGTAAATTCATTTGGTCGTTAAAAAAAATTAAATAAAAAATAAAATGTAAAATAATTCCCTTTATTTAATCAATTCATTTGTCTTTCTATTCAGGTTAGTAGAAATTTCAAAGTTCAATTAAGAAAAGTTTTTAAAAAAAGTAAATCAAAAAGTCCTCTAAAACAGACTTGGATTTTTGATCAAAAATGTGTACAATCTATTGGAGTTCCGCTAGCTATTTCAAAGTGCTATCAAGACTTGGGCAATCTAATGTAATCCTTAAGGTAGGAACATAAGAGGGTTGCAAAAATTTGCACAACTTTTCGATATTCTCCAATAAAGAGGGAAACAACCCTCTACTAACGACGAAGCGAAGTTTGCTCTTTCAGTATACTAAACTTTCAGTTCCGTTTAATAATCACTTTTGTTGAAATTGCATACCTTCTTCTGTTAAAATTTGTACCTACCTTCCTGCGGAGACAAAAACATTTATATGAAAATTTCATTACCTGTGTTAAAAGTAAGCATTAGCAAAGGATTAGATTAGCCAACTGCTGGGCTGCTGGTAAACATGTTATTAATGGTGAAACTGCAAAACAAAAAACTTCGGAAAGATCATTACGAAGTTGTTGTCTATCTAGCGAGTAAAAATGGGGTGAAAGGGTAAGAAATTACATAATATTTTTTTTTAAGTTGCTGCAGATGTAAAAGTATTCAATATCTTGCAAAATATCATTAATTTTAATAATATCATTAATAATAAGTACACAAAAATTTCTGCAAGAAGTAAAGGAAAAACGTGAGAAAAATTCTCTCGCCGTAGTCTTAAGAAACTTGAGATTTTTCTTGTGTTTGTGGAAAGTCTCTTTTTCAATTTTCAGTGTCTTGCACAAGACGATCATTTATCAATTTGATCATTAAGTATTTGTTAAGTAAATTAAATAAAAAACAAGTTTTAACGTCGTGCAAGGCCGATTGTTCATCACTCTACAATATTGTGGCTAATATGTTTACTCATTCATTTCGATTATAGATTATTTTCATGTAAAGGCACACTTTTCATGGAAGCCCCAATATTGGAGGTTGACCAAGACGCCCAAGACGTCAGCAGATGTATTTAGCAAACTTAATTTACTTGTTAAAGATCTTATTAGTTTTCCTTTGCTTTCTTCATAAAAAACCACAAATTGGACTTTGTCGCCATATAAAGATTTGGTTTTCAGGAGAACCTCTGCATACGGGTGTAAAAAATAAGCCCACGTAGTCCATATCTCCTACAGTTAATTTTTATGCCAAATTGCGACTATGGCCAAATCTTCATCACAGACTTTAAAAATTAAATCTTTCTACGGATAGGCTTACTTACTATTCTTGAAATTATGGCCAAATCTTCATCGTGCAATATTAAAAGTTAAACCTTTTGGACTACAATGTTTGTTTTTCATAAGAAGCCCATTAAGATGGTACTACATGGTAAGATTGATTTCTATGTCAAATTGCTATAACGCTCCAATTTTCGCCATGAAACATTAATAACTGAACCTTTTTATTATGTGAGGACGAAGTCTTCATAGGAACGGGTATGTGGGAGGGAGTTCAAAAATCCCCTCATCCGGCCCAAACTTTCCGGTTTTATTTAGAAATTCCAATTTTTTTCATATAAGTTATTCAAAGTAATTTGTTATGTTATGTGGTCAAAAAGCTGATCCGATCCAATCCATCTCGATAGAGAAATTTTCAAAGCTTCCAATTTGGCGAAAACGGTGAAAGGTCTTGCAAGTAGTTTGGTATTGAAAATGGACCAAATTGGTCTATACTACAGTACAGGCAAGACCCTAAAAAAATGGACAATTCACTTTGACTTTGTCTTCGTATAGGCTCTTACTGATAATTGTTTTGTGTCGCTTCCAGTTGATGGGAAACGTCATGGTTTGATATACTTTTGACATGAAAGAATTTTAAAGGTTCGCATGGTAACAAATGTATGTAAAAGGCAGAAAGAGAGATTATTTTCGTGCCTTTGTGTCTTTCCTTCACCTCTTTCCCGTTTTCTATTCTTGCAATATTTGCATGTCTCTGTTTGCGAATTCGCGGCTAGAGATGTGTAATGAAATATATTAGTACCACGCTATTGCTTGAAAGAAACTTTTAATTATATATATAATTAAAAATCTCGTTATATAATTAAATATTCATGATTTGTTTAGCGTATCATGCAAAGGCAATCTAAAATATGCAAATATTCTAATCAACATTTTACAAGATTTCATGCAAAACCACCTTCTTGCATAGACCTTAATTTCGTTTCATAGTCAATTTTGGCATACGTATGTAAGGTATTTTGCCGAAAGGAAAATTTTCTCACACGACTTGCATTCACCCATCGCAAAACGAAATGCTTGTGTTGTACTTCGCACAACATATCGAATGACTTAAAGACGGTCTACAACTGTCAATAAGAAGGATTAGTTTCTTAGCTTGCAATTTTTGAAAGAAAAAACCATCACATTGCACTTTTCTTCTTTCTTTATTAAAAACGAAATTAGTGGAAAGTGTTGCTTAAAAAGTTTCGATGCATGCATGGAGAAGGCAAACGAAATGTGTTTTTCACGCATTTCCATACGTCGCATTAACCCTGCGGAAGGTACATTTCTTTATCAGGTAGAAGTCGAAAAACGGAAGATACTATTTCGCAATATGCCGTCATTCCGGCTGAGTTTCGCACAAGAGAAAATTGTTAAAAACTGCACCTCAACCCTTTCTTTCTCTGTATACGCTTTACGAGTTTTCCCTAGTCGCTGGTATGCTCGATATCTGGTGCATTGTGGTTTTGTTTGTAAATATTGTTTATGAAAATATCATAGAAATCGATTTAACATTAATCAACATTCTCATGAAAGTATTAAGTTTCTTATGAATTTTTTCTCATCATCTTTTTCTTTCTGCTTTGTAAGAAAATACTCTTTTACTTCCCTTTTTCCTTGTTTTAAATAATTAATGAAAGAATTGTGTCAATTTTTCTATTGGAACGTCTTTTACAAATAATTTATCAAGAAAAACTTTTCTTTTTGCAAAAAAGAGAAGTAAAAAATACTGAATGATTAAAGAAAAACTCTGTAAGTCGATATCTCTCAACAGGCAATCCTTCTGTGAGGAAAAAGTGCTTTACGCGCTGTCGAAACATTATTGATGACTTTTCGTGACAAGAAAGAACGTGAAAGCGAATATTAAATATCGACCACTCAATGTACAACATAATAAAGACAATCTGCAATAGAAAGGTACAAAGAAAAACGAGAAAAATATTATAGTCAGTTAAAACTGACTATTAGATGCTTTACACCACTTCACCTAACGCAACCATTTATTAAATTTTTGTTTTTTTTTTTTATGATAAAATAACGAAAATTATATCTTGTTTGTACAGGCGTATTTTAGAAGCAAGCGCTAATATGGGACGGAAGCCAACTCGTGATCTAACGTAGTCTAAATTCAGCAAAAATTTTATTCTTCGCTTATTTCATTGCAAAAGCAAAGAGCTGGATTTTGTTGCCGTATAAAGGCTTACTTTTTATGAGAATTGTTAGAGGAGGCGCAGTCCAAAATATTGACTTACGTAGTTCAATTACACAGTGTTTTTATACAGTCAATTTTTATATCAAAATACTGTTACTGCTCAGTTTTGACCATAACATATTAAAATTGACACCTTTTTGCCATGTAAAGTCTCTCTTTTTGTAGAAATGGATACATGGAAAGGGACTGAAAATTGGATCGTCCGATCCAAATTTTTCGCAGCAGTTTAGTATGGTAGAATACTAATATTCAACGCATTCTGTCGAGAAATTTGGAAAAGTGAACTTTTTTTCCGTGTAGTACTAAAAAGTGGTCCGTTTCAATCTATTTTTAGCATCTATTCTTGTTTCGAAGGAAACACGTTTATCTTTTCGTTGCTATCTTGAGATTTGATTTTATTACCCTTATAGTTTTGTTAGAATCTACTCCACGACTCGATCACAACTCATACACTTTTTATTGCGGTCAAGACCTAGTATACGTATTTAACTTTTTAATTTAACGAATCGTTTAGTTCATGGTTACCACATAGACATAAGCATTCCGGCTCCGTTGATGTGTCCCGTATATTTAAGCAAATTTTAGAACTGAAAGTAATTTATAAATAGCTTTTACATTTTCATCCTGTTGCAAGTTATTAGAAATGTTGGTCCACTTGGTTCTGTGCTACAACTCTGGTAAATAATCTTGGACCATACTTATCAAAAATGTTATATAGCTCTGTCCAAATGGGATATATTTCCGCTATCTTTAACAGTTTCCCCTAGTCGAAGAGTAGCTTGGCTTTAAGATGCTTTCGTCGCTGACATCGTTGGACGAAGCTGTTAACAGGCATGAATTCAAAAAATCCAATTTCAGTGGTTATGTTGCTCACTTTTTTAAAAGTTAAGTTTAACAAACTATTTAGATAAATCTATGCTGATATTATAACTGTTTCCCATACAAAACTTGAACATGCGTTCTCGAATGTGGAACTCAAACTCTTATTTTGTTATCTCGTCCATCTCTCTACGTGTTCCTACAAATTTTGTCGCAAAATAATTGTCTGCACAGCCCACAATAAATTTTTCTAGATCGGCTGTCGAGACCAAAGCTGTTCACTACCGCCACTGCGCCAAAGGAATTTGCTGTTTTGAACCGTGTGTATTGCAACTTACACAGGCTTAGGCAGGTGGGCAACCATTTACTAGTACATTCTACGTTTTTTCTGGTCTTGAAATTGAGGTACCGAGCACATAATCTCAAATAACCAGTGAATGTTATGTATTTATGACATCGAATAAGCAATAAATGAAACAAACTATATACATATATAGGAAGTGTAGCTATTTACAAATGTTTGTCTACTTTGTAATAGTCTGTGCTAATTTACATTGATTGAATAAAAAAACACAAAGAAGAAATGGTAAGGGAAACTTTGATAACCTTCTACATGTTCACAGCAATAGAATTGCTTTCGCAATTTGAATTTGCTTTTTGATCGTAGTTGAAAATTCTTCGACGTACCTCCTATCTCTTCTTAAAAATAATTTCATTGCACAGTACAAACAATTCGGATTAATGTGATTGTCAAGTTCTGCGGCTCTAAGTCTTTCAAATCAATATCCTTTTTATGTGAGTACAAAATTGTGCAAAGTTTTCTCAATATTTGTAGT
>KK499883.1:606096-648519 GCA_000688715.1 Glossina pallidipes
TGTCCTTAAAGACTCTTGCACCCGAGCGTTGGCATGCAAGAGGACGATTTTCGGTCGATTAACTGCTATTGCTCGTCTTTTTTGCAATAATACATCGTTCGATTTGCTCAATCAATATCGGTAGACATTTTCGATTATGTTTGATTTTAGCAGCTTGTTATACACTACACCTTGCTGCTCCCATCATATGCACAGCAAAGCTTTACGACCGTGAATATTTCGCTTCGGTGTCGATGCGGATGACTCTCTTAGGCTAACCCATGACTTTTTGCGCTTGGGATTGTCGTAGTTGCGCCACTTTTCATCGCCAGTCACTATCTGTCACAGAACTTCCTTCTTTTTTTGTATGGCAGGCAACGAAACAGTATGGCATTTTCAGTCAGTTCGTATGGTAGCCATTTTCCTCCTTTCGGCGGTTTTTCATCGCAAGTAATCGTCTAGGAACGGCTGAATTATCAACTGCTAAGCTCTTTGAGAGTTTGAACTGGATTTTCATCCAAGAAGTTTTGCAATTCATTGTCTTCGAAGTTTTTTGGTTCCTCAGTGCGTTCGTTGCCAGTAACGTCAATATTAGCACTTTTCAACTGGTGAAACCAAAACCTTCGATTAAGATATGATGGAGCAGCATCACCATAACCTTCTGAAAGTGTTTTGTGGGCTTCGGCAGCAGATTTCTTCAAATCAAACAACAAATTTCATGAATATCGAAAATGCAATTTTGAACGTTCCATGATTAGCGTCTGTATGCACTGAATAACTCAATAATCCTAAATGGTAAATTTTTACCTTATGTAGAGAAAGGTCAGAATCATCGAATCTAACCGTTGTGTGCATTGGCACTTCGCATTACTTAACCGGTTTTTCCAAAAGAGGTCGTTAATCAAACTGTATGCAAGCATATATTTCGCCCTTGGTCTCCTAGATCATTAGTAATATATAGTAAGCTTTGTATCCTTGTTAGCTTCCGAGGCTGTATTCTGTGCGTCAAAGTAGGTAGCCATTCAAAACATGCTGGTTTAAAAGAGTCACGCCCTGTAAACCATATTGAATTAAATAAGTCTTTAACATAAGAAACACTCTCTGCCGAATACTATTTTGACGGCACAAATGTGTTTCAATTAAGCATATTTTCACTTCATTAACTGAGAACATTTTTTGAATCCGTCTTGAATCTGAATTGGAAAATTTATTTGAACTTTAATTACCAACTTATCCAGTAACTCCACGCCCAACAAATCTAAGCGAGACAAAGACTTCAATTTCACAAGTCCTGCACTAAATTTTGCTCATCACAGCTCTACATATACGTTGTTTATTGCACAACGCACATAAACGCTATAACCATAGGTACTATCTGATGCATTCATGAAGCCAAGCATTTTTTCTCGACACTATTCTTCTGACGAAATTATGGAAGCGTTTCCATTCGACGAATGTCTTTCAATATTTCACTAAATGTTGACAATTGCCAGTGTAACGCTAGAGGCAAGGATTCATTGTAGTCTGTCTTCAAGGCGCACAAATCTTGTAAGAATATCTTTGCCTTTACAATTATTGGATTAAATATAAAGAACCCACGCCAATCAAACGAGTTTGATAATTTGATCAAAATTCTTCTATTAAAAATTTGTTGGTCTCGAATTGGTGCCACACATATCCAAAATTATTACTCAGATCTATATATTACCCGGATGATACAATAGCAAAAAGTTTGACTATTTCTGGGTCATTTAATCTTAACTTTTTTTGTCCCCGTTGGAGCCGTATGCATTAGACGTCGACAATTCGAAAGATCGAATTGATTTGTTCATAGCAAACTTGTCTTCTCACTGTCTATATCATATATATCTTTTCCCAAATTCGATCCATTGATCAAAGGCACGAAATTAATCGTTAAGAGATCATCTTGTACTGCTGATCCTTTCGCCGATACATCGTTTAAGGGCACGCCACTGCTTGTCTTACAAATGCAACCGAACGCCACTCGTAATTAGATGGTTGACGAATGAGGCCGCGAAACTTTATAACGCGACGAATATCACCTGTTGTAGCTCTTAACGCTCTTCCATAAGACAAATATATTGCTCCAATGCCAGAAATTATTTTTTTTCTATTTCGCCCTTCGTTGACGGGAATTTCTACCGTAAATGGGCCAGATTTAGGTCGTTGGAAATTGTTAATTAATAATTTTTCACATTTTTCTGGCCCATTTGCCCAAATATTAGCCTTTAATGTCGTATGGTTTTCATTTCCTAAAATCTCTATGAATTTAACAGTTTTTAGTGGGTGTCCTTCTGTAACCTGTACGCAAGTTAATAAATTTCGACCATTATACAATTGGCGAATAGGCAAACCTTCACGACACAATTAAATTTTGTTTAGAGATTTTCTAGATCATTGGCATTGATTGGCATACTAAAGATTTATTTTAATTTTCAATAAGATGCGAAAGAGCGTAATAATCAAAGCAATTTTCAACTGGATTCTTCCCTAGACCAAAACAACTCGGCGCAACAAATTTTTGCAAAAATATCACAACTATATCCATCTATGGATTCAACACAAACATACGTTGACTGACACCAGACAGACGGACAGACAGAGAAACAAGTTTAAATCGGTTAAGAAAATGATTTTGAATTGGTTTAATAAACGTGAGTTCTGAGGTCTTTTCAGTATGAAAGTAAAAGAAAAAGATCGCGCAGGTGGAGAGAGGATTATTATAGTAAACATGTTGTTTCAATTGTCGCGTCTATGAAAAGGCTTGCCAATAAAGCTGCAATTCTGGTTAAATTTCAATATGATCGCTTGTCGTGAAATTTGGCACAAGAACTTTAGAAGTCAGTACATCGAAGATCGTGGCCATCTGAGAGTTTAGTGCAAAGTTAAATTGTTGAAATTGTCTGGGATCAAACATTAATTACCAAGCGCCACTTGATCTTATCCTACACTTCTTCAATTATAATCGCAAAAGCACATTCAAAACGTGGACTAAGTTGCCCCAAATTTAGTAAAGAAGATTTTCTTTTCGTCATAAAATACTGAAAATATGTGATATATAAACGGGTTTTCACGGAATTGCTTGCGCATTAACACGTTATGCCTTTTTATTTATAATTTAAGTTTTTGTCATGATTTGAAAATGTATTCTGCATGGTTTAGTGTATATTTCGTGGAAACATATCTAAAAATGAATCTTTCCTCCTTTAAGTATCCTTGGCTTGTGTTTTAATTCGGCTTATCGCTGACATTTAAAGACCCAACACAAAGCATTAATAATCCGTAATTGTTTTCTCAGCAATGTGCTTGAAATGATCCCTTAAAAAGTCTCTTTCGAAATATTGCACGGCTCTAGCTTCACAGGTATATGCCGTTGCGTAAGGGAAAAGATGAAACTGCTACCTCCCTCTGCGATCATTATTGAAGATGAGTGCTGTTAAGTAGAGTGTAAGGACAATCGGGACAAGTAAATATGCAAATATTGAACCAGAAATTGATGTAAATATTCAAAACTCATTAAAGATAAGTGCGAAGCTTTCCAATATTTAAAGATTAAGTAAACATACCCGTACGCAGACAGCCACGAATATTAATTAGCAATTCAGGGCAGAAATATTCAGGAAAATCAAAAGTATTATGAAAAGATTAATGGAGTTTTAACTGTTGTTTACAAATAATTAAAAAATCATTTTTAAATTACGTCAATCGGGATCTAAAATTTTACAACAAAACTACTAAGTGCTTATATTAGCGAGAACATTAACTGTAGGGTTACTGTGATCGAAAGGCTTAGGGAGTTTGGACACTTAACGCTAATGCATTCTAAATCTCTCAATTAGTTTTCTCCAGCGTAGAGCTTAAAATCATTGCAAGTCTTCTGAAAAAAGGCCCTGAGCTCTATAAAGTAAAATATTTGGATTTAAATGCAGTCATTTTTTCAAAAGAAGCCATTTTAGACTGTTGATCGGCTTTTAATCCACCCATAGTCAGTGTTCAAGTAAAGAAGAATTTGATTAAATTGATGTCAATACCAACAGTTCGTCTTCCCAAAATCTTCCCAAATGGTGCTTATTTTACCTGCTAAGCGTGCCAAAATCGGTAGCGGCGACATAACGTTTTGTCGACCCTTCCGCGCAGCCTGACCTATCATTTTTGCGTTCAAATCGCCAAACTGGAAATGGAAATAGATTGTTTAACTCTTAAGTGTACCAACTCTTTGCTACCGCATATCACACATTAGTGCATAAACATTGCATATTTATTACACCAAAAGGATTTCAAATCGCAACTTTTGACGTCAAGATATGCGGTAAACTTTCGTTAAACATCCTTGAAGTTCTAAACTTGATTTGCTCTGTTTGTTCTGAAAATGGCTTTGGAGGTTGGGGAGCTGCTCTATAACGTATAAACAAAAAAAAAATATCGCTTAATACTACTGAATGAATATATTGATGGTATTGCCTACTAAGTACATCGATATTTCCAAATCATGGAACAGATATGAGGCCTTTTTTTAAATTTGTTTTTGTTTAATTGAAATTATAAAGAGTTTATTATATACAAGGGTATATATATATACATATATATATATATATATATATATATGTCACGTATGTAAGTAAGAATTGTACAAAAGTTTCAGGAGATCTTTACTTTCTATTTTCTCTCTATTTTTCGTCGCATATTTTCGAGCTTATCTTTCAACCTAAATAAATAGCACATTTTGATAAAAAAAGGAATTACTCTTGATTGAAATCAATGTTTGATGGATAGTTGTTTGGACAAGGAGATTTACGTGGATGCATATCCAAAGCAGTGTGAACCGTAAGCAGAGAAGAGAGATATACTTATATATCAACACCCTTAAGTTAAAAACTTAAGATTCATCTATAATTTTTTTCTTCTTTCATTCAAGTGAGAAAAAACAAAATAAGAACAAAAATTGGTTTTCGCATCATCGACACAACACAAATGAGTGAAATCACCCGTAAAAAGAATTTTTGCCACAACTTAGCACAGCCGGCTTTAATAGAAACAAAAAAAAAGGATCAAAATCTTAGCAGACGTAGATAGTGCAGGCAATTGTCGAGGTCAAAGTCTATTAGGTTAAACGATGACGCTGATGATGCGATCGATACGTTGATTAAGTGTTTCGTTTTTATACGTAGATAAGCGGAGCTCCACTCAGCCTCTTGGTATCTAACCAGAATGCAATAAATCTTCTTGTAAATTTTTTCTGTTTTTTCTTTTCTTCTTCGCTTTGAAAGATTGCAGTCAAAAAAACTGTATGGAAAGAGGGTGAAAAAATCTTAACAAAAATCATTGATCACTTTTAGTTTTTTATTTTTCCAGCAAAATCCCATTTTAATTTCAGTTTTTTCTCACAATTAAGAAAATCTTCTTTCTCTATTATTAAATTGTCAGTAACCTTCGATGTGTGCGTTTTGTTTATATTAAGCGATATCTATTTTCTGTTTTACCTCAAAGTTGGTTTCTTAAGCAAATTTTCTTTCAAATTGCCCTCATAAAGCAATTACGCATAAAAGGCAGCCAGGGAAGGAATGTGAGATTACGAAACAAAATTATTTTGAATATAATTATCAAAAACGTTGCATTGTGTTGACATCTTTGTCAAGGGATGAGGTGAAAATTTACGAAAATATCTTTAAAAAAATGTTGACCTTTCTCTCGAATTAGCAGGCAAAGATAAATATAAAATTATTGAAGAAATTATTGACGTCTTGCTTCTTAGAATTTATGGAAACGGTTTGGACAAAGCAGATAAGTAATTACCTTTTGCTTTTTCTCACTGAAAAGTAAGTTCGTATCCGTGGCTAAAATATGTCAAAATCGACATCCAGTTTCTTGTTCAAAGCAATCGAACAAAATGTTCTTTACTTAAACTTCTCAGTTGCTTTCAACTCAGCGATATTGTTGATTAAATTCCATCACATCGCTTCATTGTCCGCTCATTCTTCTGGTGCTCCGCGCATGTTGCCGCACATACTCGAAAACAATTCAATCAGTAAACATATAGGCCACATTTTTTCTAATTATCAGATGGATGGATGGATGGATCGAGTGCTCTCTGATGTAAAAAGTCAACACTTTCCGCCTATTTTTTTTGTGGATGACCATGCCTGTCGTTGACGCACCGAAAGCCGCAAAACTTAAAAGTATACTTTAACAAGATAATATGTTATAGATCCGACAACAACAACAAAGATAAAGTTTGAACATCGATCATTAACTCCCTGTATCAAATAAGAACAGCATTTTTCCGAAAACTTGATGTTATAAATCAACAACGATACCATTTTTGTAGGACGAAGTGTTATGATCCCGAAAATACGCTTAAGTTTCCCCTGATAACTATCAAGTTCTTTGATGCAAATAAACTTCTCTGCGCTATCCTTATCCAGTAGTCGCTATTGAATATTGTGATCAGGACAATGATTTGAACTTCAATTCAAGCAAATTTGTCGTTGTAGTCATCGACTTGTGATACGTTCTCTTGTGTCCGCAATAAACACAGTATCCATTTAGACAGTAGGTTGCTCATGTTCAAAAATCGTGGATAATAGGAAACACAATATTTTCTTGAGCTTCTTAGGATGTCAAATATTTCTTACAACTCCACTTTCTGACTATGGAAACATACTTTTAAGATTTTTCCTTTACGTATTGCTAACATAACCATCATTTTTACACGTTCGCTGCGTCAGGGTCATCGGTGTCCGTACGACCTGGTTTAAAACTAGCCAATCACCGACCAATTGTTTTCGAAAGAGAAATGTTAGCACGAAGTCTTCTCAACTTCACTTCACTTTTAACGGTAACTTTTCCCTCAAAAAACAATACGTAATCGAAACAGCAAAACCTATGTCATTAAAGCCTTTGGAATTCGTAACCGAATGATCGAAATCACATGCAGTTTTCACAGGGCGGTTTGAGCGTTGTCGTCTTTTAAAAATAGTACTGATCCTTAATTAGAGACGCCATCTATTGTCAGTCTGTGGAATTATTGGCCGATGTGTTGCGCCTACTTTGGATTACAGACAGAATTTCTCTTTAGAATAGGCGGACTCCCTTCATAGTATGTATAACCGTTTTATCTCATTACGTTATCCTTTCCTTTTCTCTGTTACAATAGAAGTCCACAAGCAATTTAATTAAAATCAATATGAATTGTATTTCAAATCCTTGAACCCTTTATTTAATTTTTGCTTACAAAAGCACGCATTAACTGCGGTTATGCGAATAAAATGAGTCGATAAACAAATGAGTGCCATGTTCTTGCAAGGATCTAGAAAAAGAAAATGCAAATTAAATTTGCGTTGAAAATCAGACCAACACAAGATTGAAAGCAATGTTGTAGTGACAAAAAGGCATTCAAATAATTTTATGCAAATGTTTATTTAAATGACTTTTGATTCTCGTTAAAGATGCTGTCAATAATGATTTGCATTTGTTTATGGGTTGTTGAGGAATGAAATGCTCTCAGCCGTATCTTCGCGTTTCTGTTAAAAAACTAATTTCACTTTCTCCAAAAAACATTTAAAACTTTTCAAAAATTTCTTTTTTTGTTGTATCCTTATCTTCTTCTTCTGCTTCTTCTATTCAGCAAATCAACAACAGATAATTCCGTGAGATGTGTAAAAAAGACCCAATGTGAACACAGAGTTCTTTGTTTAAGCCTTAGTAAGGTTGAGGTTGGATTTGATATTTATTTTAATATTTATTTGATTTGATTTGATTTGATTTTAAGTCTTTTCAATTTTGCGTGTTATACGTCCGTCACGTTATTTTTGTTTTTTTTTGTTTTTATTAAAATTTGCATATTACCTGTCCGCCACGTGAGATAGAACAGAAGCGCGAGGAGTAAATCCCGTTATGTACAAAGTAATGTAGTACATGAGTATAAAGTGTCATATGAAAGAGAGAGAGAAATAGGGTAAAGGAGAATGAGTTCATAATTTGACTGTAAATGTTTATATATCTTGATGACATGATTAAAAAAGGGAAAGATTGCGAAGTAAGCTGTGAAGTAGTGAGAACGCAAGGTGTCAAGAATGCTGCGGTCGTGAAGACCACACATATCCAATTTGCTAAGTGTGGAGTGGCAACATTCGGACAAACAAATAGGGTATAAACAATAGGGTAAAGGGTTCTTTACTATGTTAGTTTTGAATGATTTTGAAGTGACCATTACATCTCGTATGAATAAACATTATTGTTAATAAGGCAAATAATGTCACATCCGAGCCCGCATTTGACAAACCAAGGAGCTTAATTTATTTGCGGAAATAAAGAGTATAAGTAACGACCAAAAGGGTATTCCATCGCTGTTGCCAGGAAAAAGGTGAATGTTTGTTGCCGATTGCCCTCAAATCTGAAGAATTTAGAGCACGATCATTAAAAAGAGATGGGGTGGAAGAAGCAATTTTATCGGCAATGGGCTTGCCAATAATACCCATGTCACTGGGCACCCAGAGAAAATGAAAACAAAACGTACCGGATTTGAAGCTATAAAGTGAAGATCTGATTTCTAATACGTAAGGATGGGTTTTACCTCAGGGAGATGATTGCAAAGCGGATAAGACAGATTTACTGTCTGGCACTATAAGAAATTTTCTCGAGGCTGAGTACTCGATCCACATTCAGCCTAAAATAGAGCACTACACGAGTGATTTGAGAAGCAAGCTTCTATATTGCGAACCAAAAGGAATTTTGAATAAGCTATGCACATTAGCTCATAGAATGATGAAATTGTTAACTTTGTCAAAAGGATTTTAAAGAAGGAAGGAGAGGAATTGAGTGATCTAAACTCGTAAATGAAAGGTAAGACCGGATGATTCTCAAAAGATAGAATATTATTAGATGCAAAATTGTCAAGTAAATGAAATTCTGCACTACTTGTGGTATAAGGGTACATTAAGTTTGTGCCGATTGATACAACGTCCTTGAGCTTGAGCTTGGGATATATTCTTTCTTTATTCTTCTCTGCCCATTAGCCTCTTTTGTTTTCTTGTGTTCAATCTACAGGCCGCAAGCTTTTAGATATTTTGATGGAATTATGCACACTGACGTGTTTTGGTCCAAGGATGAGAGCTGCTGTAAAGGGTTCAGACCGGACCACTTTTACGACCACTTCCTATATAACACCCGATAGGCTAGTGTAGGGCACTTTATAGTTGGCCGCGGCTGATTATAGTCGTTTTACTTTATATTTGCCTATGTACATTGACAACACACCGTCAATATACAATAAATTGACTCGATAGAGTATCAAATGAAAAGAATTGAAGAGTAGAATGCGACAAGTCAGTGTTAATTTTATATTAAATGTAGCAAACGCAACGACGTTGCGGACTAACTTTTTCTTAGCAATCCCCTTGATATGAGTATCAAATAAAAGGACTTGAGGAGAAGACGTGAGTAATAATAAATTAAAAACTAAATAGTAAATTAAATGAAACTTTTTAAAAATCAGCTCTTGTTTAAGTAAACGAAAAGAATGAAAATAAATTTTTTCCCACTCTTTTATGTGATTTTCCATAAAATGTTGAGGTATTAACATAGAATGACGGCATTAATATTTCAGCTAACACAAAAAGCCACTTCACACTCAGCGGTACGTTGGATTTATTGCAATAAGATTTACGATAAGTTGAAGGAAGGAAGGCAATTACTGGCAGATTTGCATGGATTTCTATCGATAGTTGGAAAATTCAAAACTGCTAACGTTAAGTGGTACGCTGACACTTTCACTATTCGGGAATATTCGGGTTTAAGCAACAAGAAATTTCACTAAATTTTCTTTAAAATTTTCTTACGTACCATTGATATCCATTTGACAGTTAGTTCGAAAAGGCAAAGGGTCTCGACTAACACTTCAACTGTCGTGGGTTAAAATCTCCAATACGGTAGAGCCGATGGCGTTAGATGCTAGTGCTTTAAGACTTTAGTCCTAGAATTGATTATCTGGCTAAATTATTATTAATAATAGTAATAATAATAATAATAATAATAATAATAATAATAATAATAATAATAATAGTAATAATAAATGATCCTCATAAATTCACAATTAAAGGAAAATTGAACCGAAAGGAAAAAACTACAGTTTATTATCAGAAATTATAAAATCATCATTTTGTCAAAGTAAATATAAAATAAACATCAGCTGCTACGGTTGATGCTGATGTAATGTAATGTAAATTGTGCCATGAAGAAAAATTCTGCACCGGCCGGAGATAGACTGGCAGTTGTCCTAAACTCTTACAATATATAAAACGAACACAGACAACTATGAAATTATTATTCGCACTAACACCAAATACAAGAACACAAAAAGTACTGAAAATAATAAAACACAAAACGTGTAGACATGGATATGCAATCCTTTAAAAACGCAACACATGGTTATTCAACTATAAGGAAAAGGAAGAGTACAACAACTTTATGTCTAAAATATAAAGGATTATATAAACGATGACGTAGGACGTGGAAGAATAAGACACAGAAGAATTGTAGAGGAAAACTCATAATAGATCTTGTTAGCTCACTTTACGAAAAGCACACACATTAAGAATTTATTTTTTTTGCTTTTTCTTTCACAGAAAATATATGCGTTTTAGTTTATTTTTAGAAAAGAATTGTTTCTTTACAATCGAGCCGAAAGAAATGTGAAAAGAAACCAAAGCACCATATCTGAAGATAAATTGAAAGCTGAAGCCGAATCTCGCACACCCATCACCATTAAAATCTCTGGCGCCCCATGCTTTTATTTAGTATCACAAGAAAGTGAATGGAATAAAATTTATCTTTCACTTCTTAATTCACTAAAAGGTATTGCTAACAGAAGTTAATGGGCCACATCGTGACGTCCACCGTAATTAATTTAGATTTAACACGCTTACCTTGTCGCCATCTACTTTCGAAGTTCTTTTATTTGATACCCATCTCGCTGGCATTATTAACAAAAGTTCATCCATCAGGTCCACATCCACCACATTTATTTTAGAATTAACGCATATTTAAGCAGATAAAGTACCTGCACTTGAGGAGGGCACAAAACAGTTTTAAAAATGCTGTCTTTTTTACCTTATGATTAATGATTAATAAGCGGAAAACGTTAAAAAAGTGGAAAAAGGAAAATTTTCGTAAAGTAAAACTTCACCCTTATGTCTTTCATAATTTGTGGTTAATGAGCAAAAACCCACAAAGTCATGTTTAGAAAAACGCAGTTGCGTTCAGCTTCGCTGTGGGCTTGTGCTCTGACCAACTTAGCACAGTTTAGTTCACAAGCTTTCATGTATGTCTACCAAATTTGAAGTCAGTATCTTCGGGAAAGTCTCAACAACACACACCACACAGACACACAACGGAGAGACATGGCTTAATGGTTTCACAATTTCATGTTGACC
Organism: Glossina pallidipes; assembly: GCA_000688715.1. Classification (NCBI taxonomy): domain Eukaryota; kingdom Metazoa; phylum Arthropoda; class Insecta; order Diptera; family Glossinidae; genus Glossina; species Glossina pallidipes. The sequence continues at coordinate 617,526 of KK499883.1, forward strand.
AAGTATATGCGTACTTTATAGGGTCTCTGAATGAATTCTGACAAAATGACTACACTGCCCATCATCCTTCGGTGATGGAAATAAGAAGGGGGGCAACAGAACGAGACGAACCTTAGAACCTAAAGCCCAAGTAGGTATAATTATCATCCAATTTCAACTATCGATAGCGAGTTTTTTTCTAAATAGTTTGTAAGATTTGTGTAAAAGCTTCTTTTAATTATAGAGTGTATGAAATACGTGAATTGGAAATATGAAATGTGAAATTCATTTGCTATCTCAATTTCCGCTCTTTAAATCAATTGTAGCCGCCTGCCGCATTTCTGGAAAAAGCTGGGACGCAACGGCAAATATGTCTTAATAGACGAAGCTAATCAGTTAAGTAAATGCGTGGAATCGTGGATTCCAATGGCACTGTCGAAAGTTTTTGGGTGGTACAGCGAGCTAGAATGATGTCCGATTTCATAAAAATATCAAATCAATAGTTTGCTCAATATTTTCCAATAGAATTTTGTATGCGGAATATTTAAAAATTGGCTTGAGTCCATTGTTGAAAGAAATCGTATAATTAATTAAAAAATGCTTTTATTTTTTTCAATTTACAACATTTTCTTCGCAGAAAACAGTACACTCGGTGTTGTTTCGCTTTTCCTTTTTGTAGGTGTTGTGAACGGAATGACAAATCCATGCTACTAATGCGCTCTCGGCAGCGCATGTAAAAATCGAGGGTGGTTTCGATTAAAAAAAAAATATTTTTTGAGGGAAAACTGAAAACATTTTCAATTAGATTATTGTGAACGCAGCTTAATCATGTGCGTAACGCCAGTAATATTGTTAATATTGAACTATTGTTCAATATGATCACATATCCGCTTTACTTCAGCTTGATTAAATGTTTGTCAAACTGTATAAAACACTTCTTTAAAATAATGAAATAAAATGTTGAAGGAAAACCTAACTGAATGTGCGCAGGCAGAGAGGAAAAACACACCACTTACTATAATCATCGTAATATTATCAGATCTCTGAAAGTACGTTAATTATACGTTTTGCCTTTCTATCAATCTTTCAACCTGCAATTGTTGTTGTTACAGGCTTTTGATAATGAAGATCTTTCATAATCTGCAAGCACTTCCCATACGCTTTTAAAAACATATCCATATAATTTTTAGAAATTTCCAAGCCTCAAACGATACCAAAATTTGCTGTAATTCCGACCGTTCGCTTAGGTGTTTCAGTGGTTTAAGGCTTGTTATTTTCAACACAATAGAGAAATCTGAATTTTGTAAGTTCTCTAAACACTGCCTATTTTATGGGAAAAAACATCGTTCAAACCGTGATAAATATTACAGGAATTCTTGTCCATCGAATACAATAGTTTGTCAATGATTTGATGATATTATATGCCGCAGGCGCCCGCAAGAGGCCGTTTCATCAGAAAACACGAAAAAATCCTGAAAATTATTTTCAACAATTGAACAGTGCAGTTGCAACAGATGCCTGGTATTCTAAAGACATCAAAAAGCCGCATTTATTGGTAATGGGAAAAAAATTTCATATCACAATTTGATGGCTACAGTGCCAAAATTGCATGAATTTACTTTCCAAATGAAATCCCAATCACCGTATTTTTCTTCTTCGTAGTTCAAAAATGTTCATCAAAATCATTTTGAAGTTCCACGCAGAAGGGGCCGCGGTCACTTAGTCACATGTCCACATTCACAAAAAAAAATCATCATAGTTATTTACGACAATGTAATCGCCCTTGACCTTCTATTAATCGCGTGTGCCCTTGCTACCTAATCCAGTATAATAGTTTACTGGCTGGCAACTGATCATACACGACAACAAATAACTTACTTAATCAAGAAGGAAAGTTATGTTCGTTTTGGAGAAGATTTTGAAATTTTATGAAACAATCCTGAGACGTTGAGTATGAATATGAATGAATTGCTTGCTGTATTGCAAGAGAAGGCGTAATTAGAACTATATCTACTGTAGGGTGCTGAATACAAGTGTATCTATATGTAAAAGTGCTATCGCGAAGCTATATGCAATACATAGTTTTTTGATTTGAAGAATAGGGCTGTTGGACACTGGTGTGCGATGACATGTGAATACGCAAACAACCATAAACTGGCAAAGACTAGGCGAACTGTAAACATCGACAATGAGGTCGAACGTATATAGCGACTTAAATTTGGCAAGTCATTTGTGTGTGGCATGTTATGAACCGCTTCAATCAAACGAACCCATCGCTAGAAAACACTGCCAACAATAGCTAACGTTATTAAGCATGATACCATGATTTTTCAAAATGACGAGCTGCATACGGCAAAAGGTTAGCAACGCTGATCTTGGGATGCGTTATAGTCCACGTTATTTCCAGTGGACATTGATGCATCCTAATGCTGTCAATGCTGGAATTTTCTTTAAATTTTACTCTTAGCATGTTCGTACTCTCCTCAGTACATTCTGAATGCAACCTTTGAAATTGTTTCTCGATATTGCAAATTCCGATGGTGTAAGGGGACAACACAAAATGTGAAATTATAATCTACTTGACCGCAGTATTACAAATTGTAAGATTTTTTCAAATTTGAAAAGAACCTCTCAAACTTGCCCCATTAGCTTTCCCAACACACATTAAATCGCCTTCGCCCTTCAATGGCTTAAACGCTTGAGTGAATTACTCGCGGTGGCAGAACGACATTTTATAAAAGGTTTGGACACTAAGTAGAGCCAACTTTTCGTTTTGTGGTGTGCTTTAAAGTATACGAAGATAGCTTCCCAAAAAAACATTGCATCCACATAGCTACACTAGGTGTGATATCTTGAACCACAGGCAATCCGAAAGGTAGTGTGGCCTGTTTATAAAAGTATGTGAAATCGCTATTGCGATATTAACTATCATCTTAAATTCGGTATTTAACTATCATCTTAAATTCTGCTCGCTGTTCAAAGAAAAACATTGACCAAACCAGTCTTATTATTGAACTCTAGAACATTATTTGAAGTAATTTATCGGCGGACAAACGAACGGAGACAAAAATATTCGTTTTCACAAGATCTGACGTCTTTCTCTAATATTATTTGCTTCAAGACTTGATACAATCAACGAAACGCTTCCCCAACATTGCAATGCCCTTTTAAGGAACGATATGTCAAAACCTTTAAAATGTGCTTCAGTTTCTGCAAGGACCACGCTGTTTGATCTACATCTTTTTTCCTGCAGGATTTAATCGCCGCTAGCTCCATATGTAGAACATTGCCATCAGTGTTCTATTTAAGCTGCTGTTGTTGTCACAAATAAAATTTCAATTAATGCAATTTTGCTTTTGAAACAATCGTTTTCCAGCCTGCCCTCCTGTATTCAACGTTAGCGAATGTGTTAGCTATTTACACATGTTTCATTTTGATATTTTTAAGGTGTCAAAATCCCTTGCAAATCCACTTTTAGATTAGAGAGGACAACTTCCAAAGTTTTTTTTTTTTTTGAAGTTTTCTGATGACACCATCATTTCTGGGCATCGGCGCCCGTACGGTCTCCTTCAAAGTCACCAAAGTGTTGGCACAACGCTCTTCAAGCCACTCTTAAGTTTGAATGGTCACTTTTCCATCAAAAAATAATGTTTAATCAACACAAGAAATTCAAATTTTTCCATTACTTTGGGAAAACGAAAAGCTATGTAACAAATGATCGAAGGGACGTGAAATTTTGACACACGCTGTTTAGCTTGAGTATTTGTCTATCCCGGAAATTGTTGGTGGCAGTGTTATGTGTCGGAGTTCCCAAACTTTAAACAGCGGAATGTAAGTCGAATAGGGCGAAACAAAAGAATACAACTTTAATAGATTGTTTGACCACTTTTCATAAGAAATTAGGCGGTTTGTAGAGGCTGTGCTGAATGCTTTGCGACCGTTTATGGAGAGCGTTTGATAAATAACTTTACTTCACTTTAACTTTATTCTATCTCTTGAACTGCCAGCTGACCCATTTCAGCCCCCATGGTAGGCAGTTCATAGTCATAGTTGTGGCCAAATGTCTTTACGGTTCAATAAACCAGTTCAGAATTTTACTTATGTAATTATTGCTTTAAGGTCATAGAAAGTGTTCCCTTTTATTTCGAGAAAATAATTTCAATTTTTTTTTTTGTGTTTTAGAAAATTCAAAGCAGCAAGGGTTGTAACAAATGCCGATGAACCCCAGCTTTATATGGTTTTTATTTAATAGAAAATACTTTAAAAAACATGCTTTGGCCAAAGTATGTATAAACGAACACAATAATGCGATTTTGATCCTTCTTTTCTACGATTTCTTCGTTTTCTCCAAATCACTTACCTTTGGCTGTAATTTACTGTGAACTCGATGACTATCTTACTCTTGTTGTCTATTGTTAAGAATTTTTGCCGTAAGGGTTGCTCTGCTTTTTATCCAATTTTTCTTCTAAAACGACATCGTGCACATAGAAGAAGACGTGACATATTGAACTATTTTGATCCTTAGCTTAGGATCAAATGCAATATAATTTTTTTGACTGCTTTTGCTTCGCCTCCTTTTCCTTTGCACCAATTTTCTTCATTTGCACCCTTTGATACCTGTGAAAAAATGTTTACCTAATGTCTGCGTATTTGTTGTTGTTAAAGATATTCTATCGCTCGTAAATTATTATTTTCGTAGACAACCAAACGATTCCTATCACAATTCGCAGAAGTTGTGCAATTCGCAATGCTGTGGGAATTTTTTGCCAAATATTTCTTTTTTCCGACGTTAATAAAGAAATACATTTAATATCATTGATGTTGTTTTTGTTGTCGTTACATTGCGCAATGTTTGCGGAAGCATGATCGATAGAAGACTTAAATTTCTATTTATTTTTCTGTACTATAAATGGAAAAAGTACAAAGGAAAAATGAGAAGAAAAGAACGCAGTGCGAAAGGGTTCCGCCTTGCTCGTCGTCTGCTCTTTACTTTTTCTTTATTGATAATCGATTGTTGTTAGCAATTTTTGTCTATCATTTTTCTACAATTTTTTCCAAAGATTTTTAATCCTTTTTTTTAAGAAACTTGATATTTATGCTATTCAGTCGTATCTACCGATACCGCTTAGTCATTTCCTTAAGTGTGTCATATTGAAAGTTGTATACAAACTATCATTGAGAATTTCGTTAGAAAGTTTATTAGCTATTTATAGGTAACGTTTTTTTTTTTTTCATTGAAATTAATAACGAAGCAGATGTGTTTAAATAAATCGCTAATATGACAGCTGATAAATAGTACCGTTGTGATAAAGTAAATAACAGTTTCTCTAAGAACTTTACCAAGAGTTCCTTAAGAGCTTGCCAAATGATAAAAATCATGTTTTTATTACTCTAGTGACGTTATTTTGATTAAATTAGTTTTTGCTGCTTCTTCAGTTGGCGTACTCTGCTTTCTAATAGACATGCGGCAATTTTGTACTTTCACAATAATTTTTTTTAATTATTTAAAAACGAGCGATCGCCTAGGCTTTCTATATATTTTCTTGAATTGATTGTCTTAAAGCTAGCGGAAGAAGCAATTTATGAGTCGCCGTCATCGTGTAGTTTACGTACCTTTAGGTGACATATCCTCCTTTGTAACAGACGTAGCACTCTCTGTAATACAAAGAATTTAATTACGATTTAATGCAAACTACTAAATCTGGAAATGTGCGCACCACGCACCACGCATATACCTCATTTTCTGATTATCTTGTCATTCGTAAGAATTTCACACCTGACCAACATAGCCGAACTTAAGAACCTGCTGATGTTATTAAGTTTGCATACTTTATACATTTGGGCATTTTAAGAATTTTATAATAGTCTATGTTATCGGGTTTTTTATATGGCATTGATGTACGTCGTATATATTGTATTTATCTAACTGCGTGGACATCTCAAATTTTATTCGTATTATCCTAAAAACGCACCCTACACAAAAGTGGATTGCTTGACTCGTTTTCCCGACATTTTAATTGCAAAGATCGTTAAATATACTTTTTTTTAATACTACATCAGATCTTTTGATGATCTCTTGATTGATGATGATTTACCACAATTGCCTTAATCGTGTGAAATATTTATTTACTATAATTAGAAAATACGTAACTAATAATAACTGAACCATGTCGATGAAAGCGTTACTATTACAAAAAAAAGAGCTAAGTAATGAAAGCCTAAAATTGACACACTTTGCCTAATGGGGTGAACCTAAATGTAATCTGTTGTTCAGCAAAAACTAATCGAACTTACATTTAAAAAATTCGCAGCCTAAGAAAATTTTTTCGATTCCGAAATTTTGATGAAAACACTGGCTATACTGATGCTTGCAAAGTTATCTTTAAGTCTCTTGACATTGATGCAATATCCAGCAAAATTATGAATTTCTCTTTCAAACCTTTTTTGTAGTCTGAATAACGCCGTGCTAATGGCCTCCACATTTGCTGAGGGCTTGAAAATAGTTCAAATAAGACCAATCAATAAACTAAATCTGTCTTACACACATAAAAATCTCTGACAGATTATAACTTTATCCTGCTTTTGTGAAATGATTAAGCATAACCTTAAGGAACAAATTGTTTAACACTTTAACAACGACAAAGCGTGGCACGGTGGTTTACTGGGTTTGGGCTTAGAGAGCATCTCCAAACTTTCCTAAGCTTGCTTTCTTTCCTAATTTTCTAAATTTCCCTCATCCAACCAAGTAGGGAAACTCGAAACTGTTCTCTTAATTTAACAACAGTACTCTGCAAAGTCCCAGACACTGAGCTTATTGGTGAAGTATGAAAATTTTGATTGCTCTAATTGTGACTGTACACTTTCGCTCTTAATACCCCGTGTGGTGAGTAACTTGTTTCGATGAATGATTTCGAGTCCTCTACTGCTGAAATCTTGCCTTGCGCATCTTAAGGTTGCTTTTCAATCCTGTTTCTTAATTTTTTTTCGAATGCTTTTTCTGGCTTTTATAAATTTTGAGCCCATGCGACTTATATTTTTTTATTTAATGTATTGGAAACCACGAATAGATAATCTCTGGCGCATACTAACATCTTCAACGTTGAATAACATGCCCCGCTCCAATCCAAGTACAACTGAACTTTTCTTCTTAATTCTCGTCGAATCGATTCTTTTTAGTTGGCTGTTAAAGTAGCAAACAATTTTATCATTTTTTTTAACTCGACGCAATGTTTTTATTATAATTCTGGATTGGAAACTTACTTTTCTTTCTTTCCTAAGGCTGAAGTTTATCTGATCTATATTTACAAAACTATTCGATGTCGATTGCTTAACTTCTTTATAGAATGAAGACAATGTCCAAGAGCGGGTAACAATCATTGTGTACTAACTAATTACCTTTCCACCTCTCTGGCTGAACGGTCATTTATTGTCCTTTCAGTTCATTATTACTCCCTAAATTTAGTTTAAAGGAAATATGTCTCCTTCTTAAATGCGTCAATTTGTCTCAACGCTAGCAATTCACGATTGGTCAGGTTAATAGCAAGATGAGGAGTTGAGCAGCCATTCAGTTCGATCACATTTTATTTTAATATCTTTCCTTGAGCATTTACTTAAATTGTCGTGACTATGTAAGCTTACAAATGCAAACAAGAATAAAACACATGCGCAGAAAAATGTAAATCTTCGTACAGACAAAATTCTCTTTGTAAACGGCATCATCCCTTAAATAACAAAAATTGACATTCAAGAATCGCAAACGTCTATGACAGAAGACTGATCGTAACACTCTCCAAATGCTTAATGTTTTAACACTTACTGGTCCTCCGAATCGGACAAAGCAGATAGTAAACGAATGAAAATTGCTTCGTAACACGAGTCATATATTAAGCGGTCACTTTTCGTCTCGACACACAATGGTCACTTTATTTTGTTTAGCCGGTAGTTATGCAAACAAGGAAGTCAGATTTATATCATATTGCCGGCACGTGCTAGCCTATGGTCAAGGTGGAGTATAATGAAAAACTTGATTTCTGTTTGCTAAAATTTGTATAAAAATTTGATTATTTGTGAAGGATTAATATAATATTAGATTGGCAGAAATGTTATCCCCTACTTTCAATAAAAAATATTTGAAAATGTTCGATGTGTTTCTTAGCAGTTGAATAGTGGTTGCCGAGTTCCGTTGCAATTAGAATTCCGTTGGTTAGAAGTTGGTTACCCACCTCCACGTCAACACAAACGCCATTAACGATCGCAATTGTACTTTGACATTAGAACCTCCGGAACGAAATTTGCAAACCACGTGGTGCTGCCTTTGTGGAACCCATAACAAATACAATGTCTTACATGGCACTTTACCCGTTGCAATTTGTTCACATTATACTTGAATTGAAAGTAGTCCTCTTATATTCCACTTGAATTGCACTAAATAATAAGACCTCCACGAGGCATTCTACTTGTTTGCCTTAACCAGACAATCAAAATTAACTGCAGGTTCTGTAAGCAGAACTTTCCTGCCTACCTATTATATGTACCTAAATGCCTTCGTGAAAATCTTTTAAAGAACAAACCAAAGTATTGGAGAACAATTAGGAAAATAAAATTCGGCTGTGATCGAATCTTTTATACCCTTCCCCTTGTTCCTAGAAAAGACTTAAACAAAGGAAAAAACTACATTTTCGTACTCTATAATATTGGGTAGGCGAGGCTGATTTTCATAGGCATCATTCAACGAGGGGGATATATTTATTTTGTCAAAATATTTGCAACGCCCACAAGGAAGCTTCAGAGACCCCACAAAGTATGTATTGTTGACCAGCATCTAACTCTGAATCAATTACCTATGCCTGTTTATCCGTCTATGTAATGGCCGTTGCAAACACTCTCCCAGCCGCAAAAATAAAGCTATCGACTTCAAACTTGGCAGACACATTGGGGGTTCTGGCTGACAAGTTGGTGTTGAAAACGGTCCAAATCGGTAGCACCTGTAAATAGGAAAAATTGACCACGCCTACCCAATTTTACGGTGTATAAAAATGTAATTTTTTTTCAATACCTTGAGAACATGTCTACAAAGCCCAAACATCTACACAATCAAAAGGGGAAACAGGTTTACCCTCCGTGTCGTTTGCTTGTTGCTCATAAACTGCAACAGATACAGCGTAAAAACTTCCGCCAAATTGTTTCACACCCACACAATTTTATACAATGTGCAAATTTATATTTTTCCTTTTTTTAATCTTTTATAGAATAATGGTGATGGATATGGGTATAAATGATTCGGTTGCAAGTAATTATAATTTTCTTGCTTATTTTTGATAAGGTGCAAAAACCGCACAAAGTATATTAATTCTTAGCCAATTTCAAATTTAGAACGCACCTACACATGTCCGTCTCTTCGCTGTCCTTCCGCATATTTGCGCAACAGTGTAGCATTTGTGGTAAAAATTCTTCTATTAGCGCAAACGAAGATATTAAATAGAAAGTAAATTCTACCGCTGTTGAGCAAACACCAACTTGGTAAACGCAATTCTTAGCTTAGCTACTGCGTTATACACGATGCGTTCTTGATCGTTATTAACTTTGATTTAGGCATATCCGTTTTTCCTTTTGCCTGTCTATTGTATCGAATTATAAAAATTTCTTTCTTTTATTTAAAAGTGGTGGGAGCGATATATTCGCCCATAGCCAAATTTAATTTTCTTAGGAGTTTCGTTTGTGGTTTTCATGATCTAACAATATTGATTTATTACAAAATTAATATTGAAGATATTTACTGTAACTATTGCTCCAAAATTTGGCACGTAATCACAAAAACTATGATCAGGAAATGCATTGTTATCTCTTGCCTGTAGCGACCGGTCGATGCTCTAGAACATGGCTGTAACTATGAATACACGAGCGAAGACCGAAACTGGCTAATTTAAAAGAGAGAGAACGGGAAATCTTCGCCTTGAGTGTGCATTTTGCTGTCTCTGACTTACTTCATATAATTATTAACTGAAGTGATAACCCACATTTTGTGGTTCGTGTCTTCGCTAAAATGTCTTGGCTAAGTTAAAATTTATTGCGAAATAAACAACAATAAAGTAAAATAAAATAAAATAAAACATAATAAGCTGCTAATTACAAACGCAAAACCAAAAATGCTTAGTTATTCCTAGTAAATCTCATGCAAAAGTACGTTGCAAATACTGAAAGAATGCAATGTTAAAATCGTTCTATAACCATTTTTAGACTACAGATTTTTGATATGTCGTGAAAAATGCTAAAACATATCAGAAAAACCTAACTTCATCACCCTAGATAGGACCCATCACCCCGAAAATCGCCAAAAACCGGCTCTCTCCATATACCCAAAACACAAAAAAATTTTAAGAAATATGACATGTGCAGTTTTTTGATATGTTTTGAAGGACGCTAAAATAAAAATAAATAAATTAACATAATTTCTACATTTTTGCAATCCCTCGTCATTTATGAATTTATAAAACAAGTTGAAATAAATCGTCAAAGTCATACCCAAAAGTCATAAACGGAAATCTGGAAATTGTAATCCTCAAATCGCTATATGCTTCCTCTACTCTTTTCCAAACTCTCCGCCTTAAAAGAACTACTTATTAATTATTTGATTTAGTCATTGTAATTATATTGTAATTACTTTAGGTACCAAATTGTCTTTAAATAAAATGAGTTATAGGGCATAATCTTGGAATGTACGCCGTCATACCCAAAAGTCATAAACTGAGTTGTTACCGATATAAATAATGAAAAAGAGAAAGCAGGCAGTCAAGTGGCTGCTAAGTGCACGCACAAACGCACACGAACATTTGTGACATAGCATATATTCTATTAGCCTATAGAATGTTTTGAACAAAATTATACGGGATTCAATATTTAAAAAAATGACGACAACTCAATAACATGCATATAACTTCTTAAGCAAGTGTATGGACAAACGCTATTATTGCAAACAATTGCACGTAATGTATAATCTTAGACATATATGTTGAAAAAAGACAAAAACATTATGTGTATAAAATCAAACATTTCATTAGCAAGTGAAACTAGAACATTATGTATATAAGTTGGAACGTTTCATTAGCAACATTATTGCAACATTTTGCCTTTACGGATTGGGTACACGGAGCGGACCGGTTTTTGGTGAATTTCGAGGTGATGGACCCTATCCAGGGTGATGAAATTATGTTTTTCTGATAGGTTTTAGCGTCCTTTAAAACATATCAAAAAACTGCATATGTCATATTTCTTAAAAATTTTTTATACACACTTTATGTATTGCATCTTTTCGCCAACGCTATACATGCACTACATGGTAAATACAAGAAAAAAATTTTTTTTTAATATCTAAAAACATTTCTGCATAATTTCCTATTTTATTTATGCTTATACTTCTAGTTTTGCTTAGTTTTTCTAATAATATTGTAGCGTTCAATTATCAATTACCTTAGCAAAGGTGATTACTCTAGTGTGAAGATAGCCCACTTTTTTGTCTTTGCCAAAATGTGGGCTATGTACAGTGGGCTAACTTCACATCAGTAATTATTAATATGTTTTATTATACAGTGTATAAAAAACCTTATACAACCGTTAGGTTACGTTTGTCGGCTGTGGTTCTCTAACATTTCGGCTTCATGAACAATTAATTCAATGGCAAGGCACAACGCCACTTTAGTAGCATGAAGTTAACACTGTTCGTTGGATGTTTTAACCTTCACTACACGGACGTACACATTTCTTCATTTTAGTTTCTTCCACCATTCTGCTAGTGAACCCAAAACGGAGCGATGAACCATTTCGTTTCTTATTCCCAATACCTTCCGAAAAGATTGATTAAGTGGTGATGTTTTAATTGCCATATCAGTTGTCTTTCCTTTGAACTTCCAAATCCTTCTAGCGTTAAGTTTATTGCCACTCATGTGAAAATAATAATAGATGCTCATATTCAAGCTGTTTCTACATTCATCTAAACGGGGATGTTTTTTCTACAAGAAATACGCTGCCCTTCCTTGTGACGTTCAAAGCCTATATATAGAGAGTCCTCTGGCGATATTAGTACCTCCAATCTCTTTGCGGAACACTTCCAGCGACATTTTTTTACCGCTGATCCCGTTTTAACTGTTATTTCAATTACCGCAGGCTGTTACTCTATTATAGTTGAAATTCATGGGTAAGCAAAGTAAATAACAAGTAAAATTTTGCAATTTATGCGTATTTCGTAAATTAGGCGTTACGTCTATAACAGATTTAAAGAGATTTTTAAACGATAATCTTCAAAACAACTAGAAGACATAATATTGAGTTCATTTAATTGATTGCAACGTCGTCTGTTATTGGAAATGAATATAATTAAGCAACTGAAGAAGCCTTTATCATCCCCTTTCAGTAGTCTTTACTTGATTTCTTTCGCTTACTTGATATGGTTTCTAAACGGGATTCATAACTGTTTTTATCGAAAAAATATGGCAACAATAGCACAATATGACCGTATGGCATAAATACCACATGAATTGTAAATATGCTTATGTATGCACATTCAATTGCTCCTATGCATATAAATTATTGATTGTTAGTAGTATAAATCAGCCAATGAACTTGAATTGAATTGTTGTGTCCAAATATTTAAAACATTTGAAAATGAGCGACATTTCACTACAATAAATAAGGAAATAAGATGTCTTCAATAAATTCTACGATATTCCTCAGTCAAACAGCTGAATACTTCTTAATGAATGACGGTCAAGAAGAAGAAAATTCTTTGCAAGCACGTCTTGGCAGATTTAATTTTTTTATTGATATATTGTGAGGTAGACAAGTTTCGCTGATATAAAAAACTTGTGTTATAAGAATTTAACAGGAAAGTAAATTTTATGATTTAGGCACAACAGTCAACTTGCTTGTGGAAAGTAAAAATTCTCACTGCGGCAAGTTGCTGCATTTTCTCTTAATTCTATTGTAAATTTTGACCAACCAATCAAAACAATGTAAATGTAATATCTAGCCATTTGTGTTTTAACTCATTTATTATAGATTTTTGTTAATGGATGATAGCATGTTTGTACGTGATATTGGAGACGAATAATAACCGACACTATAAATTCAGTATTTTTATTACTAGTGAAAAGAACAGAAAACGAATTCCGAAATTGAATCAAACATGACGATCTACAAATTTACTGAACGGGCTTATGCTAAAATGATATTTCACGCAGCAAAATATCCACACCTGGCAGTAAATGGTGTTCTTTTGGGCACCAAGGATAGCGGTGAAATAGTAGATGCTATTCCTTTATTCCATCAGTGCCTCTACGTAACACCAATGGCAGAAGTAGCTCTATTACAGATTGATGCTTTTGCTCAGCGCGAGAACTTAGTGGTGGCCGGCTATTACGCTGCTCCTGAAAATTTTTATGACAACTCCGTAGAAAGAGCTCCGGCTGCTAAAATTGCTGATAAAATTCAAGAGAATTATAAAAATGCATGCTTCGTTATTATTGAAAATAAACTGATGACCTTGGATCAAAAGAGTGAGGCAATTAAAGTGTATAATTGCAGTAATGATTCCGGACGTTGGTCACAAGTAAAAAGTTTAATATTAAAATCAAACTTAACTCTTCAAGCTGTGGCTGCTCTCCTCCAACGTGGTGCGATGAAGGAAATTATTGACTTCGATAATCACTTAGATAATCCCGAAAACGATTGGACAAACCAATTTCTGAATCAGGATTTGCAAAAACTATTGGCTATGTATTAGAGCGCGTTATAAAATGATTGATGACTTTCTGCATAAAAGTTGATTATATTAAATGAAACATTGCGTGAATTTCCTTAAACGAAACTTACGTATTACAAATATATTGTCTCAAATTAAGCATAGTTTGTTTTAAGACTATACACAAATAGAATACGCAGTTTGTCACTAACCACTCTCATCGTCAGAAAAAAGAGAGAAAGGAGAAAGTAATAGGAAGATAGTGGCCACAGGCTTGTGGTTTTGTACCCAAATGGAAAAACGTACGCCTTTAACGACAGAGCACTCACTATAGGTAAAGAGAATTCTACCGCACTTGCGATTTGAACCTTCGAAGATTGGCTTGGTATTCGCGGTCCTTACCTAATCGGCTATTCATTTACACTTACCAATACCTTGAAACGAAAAAATTCTTCAAAAAATCGTCGTTAGTGTTTTGCACTTTTTATTTTTTAAGCTCCTAAAATGGTTTTTAGTACGATAAGTTTTAATAGTTTGTTTAATATTTTGAAAAGTAAATAAGCAGTGGTTACTTTAGAAATATGAATAGCGCTAAAAAAAAGTTAAGTACTCATAATCTAAAGCAAAAGAAACGAATATATAAACGTATCCACCAATAATCAGAACGAATGTTCTCCTTAAATAGTTACCGTACGATACGAAGTGCCTATCGACTTGGTCGCATTTTGGTTTCTCGATTTCCAATTTTAGTCGTTCACGCATATTTTTACGTTAATTCTATACTCATTTATTCCTTTCAAATTTTAAGGCGCCAACAAGTGGAAGTATCGAAAATAATTTTTTGATTTTATTATTTTTTCCAAAGCTTCGGAATTTCCGAGGTTAAGTGACTTTCTACGTCTATTAATTTTGTCGAATATGTGCTTTCATTATGATATTTTGCTTTATTTTTCTCTTCAACATGAAGTTCTATAACTGTTTTGCTTTCATGCCAAATTATGATATTTTACGTTCGATATCGAGCAAAATATTCATACGCTACATTCATACGACTACCATCAACTATTCTCGTTGACGAATGCAGATTTTGTTACCTAAGCTCTGCGATACAAATTTGTGGCGGGTATTCATTGTCGGTTTATAATAATTGCTTTCTCCAAGTTGTGTCGCACAGACGATATGTTATGAAACAGTGAAATGGATACGGGGTGTTATTAGCCTGGCGCTAATTCCTTTTTTAGAAAAGGTCTTGGCATTGCAAACGTGCTAACACGTTTCTGTCTTATCAGTATTTTTTAATTTGTTGCACTACGTGACGAAGGACGTAGATTAGGTAAGTTATAAAACAAAAAATAGCTGCAGGGGTTCTAAACTGACCTTGCCAATAAACCACTAAATCGCGATTGGGAAATAGCAATACCTGCAATTCCCTATAGCAGCACCTCAGATATGCAACAAGTCGCTAAAAAACTGGGTAAAAAGAAATAGGTGGGTGTGTATGCTCCGCCAAAGCAAAGCGCACAACTACTCTGTATACCTGCGAAATATGTAGAACAGCTACAAGACTGCTATTTGGGCTATGTGTAGAAAAATGTTTTAAAGTGTATAATACGTACGTGCGTTTAAAATGTATATTATTATTATTATTATTATTATTAAATAAATGTTTTTTTTTTATTAATATTATTTTTATTATTATTATTATTATTATTATTATTATTATTATTATTATTATTATTATTATTATTAAAAACTCTACCGCACTTGAGGTTTGAACCCACGACCATTGAAATGCTAGCCGAGACTCTTGCCTACTCAGCCACTCAGGTGGATTTAAAGTGTATAAAACGTATATTTTACTTTGAAAGACAGCTTCCTTTTCGTTACCAATTTTATTCTTTTTCTTTTATTCAAATATGTCACACATATGTGATGACGTGTCACTTATGTGTGCCCGTTTGTAAAACTACTAATTTCAGTTAAATACCCCTCACAAAAAGAAATGGCTCTTGTTATCATATTTAAATAATAATACGTCTGGGCTGTGGTGGCGATTCTCGTGAGTCTCCGATAGCCAAAGGGTTAACCATCAGCGCATATGGCAAATTCGATATCGACTTTGCCCCATAATACATATTCCAGTGATACAAAATTGATGCAAATATAAAAATTTTGGGATATTAAATGCGTATGGCCCGTATCGAAAATGCTTTTTATGCTGAATTTTCAAAATGGCCTTCACAGATACATATTACCGCTTAATTATGCAGCTATATAACCGAAGTTCATCTGGCGTCTTTGCTAATATAGTTTCATATTGCTTTTGCGTAGATACGTTTGGCGTATTTCTTCCTTGTTCCTACCCAGCTTATATCTAGTTGCGAAATTCATCATTAAAAGATAGATAAGCTATCGGCTGATGCGCCTTCAATTGTATTGCTTACCATGACTATTGCGGCTGCCATCTTTCTGCAGATTGTTTAGTGATCGACTAAGCAGCTTTCCGCAATAATTCACTGAAGATTTCGTAAGTCACGTATTAATATATTTTTAAATAATTGCTCCTACCTGGCTTATATCTACCTGCGAAATTCATCATTAAAAGATAGATAAGCTATCGGCTGATGCACCTTCAATTATATTGCTTACCACGACGATTGCGACTGCCATAATTTCGAAGCCTAGAGATACATAAAGTGTCTTCTATCTTTCTGCACATTATGTAGTGATCGACTAAGCAGCTTCCCGCAATGGTTGACTGAAGATTTCGTAAATCACGTGTTAATATATTTTTAAATAATTGCCTTAAGAAAACCTGTGAGAAATGTAAATAAATTAGTTGAATTTTTCTCTTCTTGCTGAAGACACTTTATAATATGAACGTAGGTTATTCAACTCCAGTTAATTGTGTTGATAATAGGTTTACGTGCGATTAAGCCATCAGGATCTTTACTGCACCGCAAATCCATTATCCTTATGTGGGAGTGAGTGCTTTAATTCGTTTCTTCATTATTCCACCCATAAAAAGTGAAGTAATCATATTGATTGATCCGTCTTATCGGTTTATCTTATAATAAAAATTTAATATTAACATCCGTTGATCAAAAGATGAAGAATATTTTTGAAGAAAGTTCGATTTTTTTTAATTTTTTTTTAAAAAGGTTTATCATTTTTTCTACAAAAGATGAGAAAACATAACATAAACATCTCAAAAAGATGCTCTTTGAATTCATTAAAGTAGATATGGAGTAGAAAAAAGTTGTCAATATAAAAAGCGTAGCGACATAAGAGCGTAGTTATGTACATGTTGCAAACAAGGAATAGATGCATAAAGGGGATGATTTCGACATAAGCTTCTAAGACGAGAAGAAAGTATGTATGCTGCAGAAATAACCATTTGCTATGGACCAGAGGCCAGATTTGTCAAATAATTAAACAATGCAATAATAACATATTTGGTTTTTTTTTTTAATTCCAGTCAGAAAATGATGAAAAACCAGTTTTTTTCGATGCAATGTGGCAAACTTTTGAAGAATAAAAAAAAAGCGAACAAAATATTACTTCAAATTTCGAACAGCTTCCGAAAATGAATAATGAATTGATGCTTGTATGCCCTATTGCCTGTGTTGCAGCAGCAAACGCAATATGGCAAAAGGTGGAAATTTAAAACCCGTTCATTTTTTGCTTTTTGCGTTTTAAGGAACGCAGCAGAAGTACAAAGAAAAACAGAATATGGTCCAGATTAAATGCTGATTTAGCTACCTTTTGGTCAATGATTACAAAAACACTAAACACATATATGTACACATTTTTATAATTAAATAAAACACATGCCTGTAAATACGTGCCACACAAGAGCATATGCATACCACACAGCGCGTTAAATACTGTAACACGTTAATGTTATAACATGCAAAGATGCTATATTCGTCCACCGTGACGAATTCTGAACGCCTCTAATTTCAAGCGAATACTTGCATCGGATTCAAATCACTACGTACCGCAAGTCCTAAGCAATTTGCGGAGACATTTTAAGTTTGTCTATTATTATTAGCTTGAGTTGAAAGACAATCTGTACAATCTTGCAATGGACATACGCACAAAACCAAACAATGGAACTGACGGACACGTGTTCAAAACATAGAGACAAGGATCAGATACCTTACCTCAGATATGCATATAGTGGCATACTTCCATTGGTAGCAAAAAGACGGATAAATCTAGTAGATCTACTTTCTCGGGTAGTGGTTTTGAAATTTTGCTGCATGCACATTGTAAGCTTGGAAAAACAGACACACACACACAGATTTGTGTTCGTCCGTTGTATGTGCGGCTAGTGTTTGGTCTTTCACTTCTCGCTTGTTACCTATAACCCTTAGATCATCTTTACGCATCGCATGCTCGTAAAGGGTTGAAAAACTAATATGACCGAGTGCAATGCCAACTGTGTTAATGCCGCGAGCTATGATTTGATTTTGTAGGGGTCAATTATATATCTGTAAATGATAATAATTTTTGTGTTTTCGGTGGTCTGGTGGTTAAATGTAATGTAACTCAAAACTATTTTCATTTATTTTATATATTTCATGTTGGATATATTCCAACGTTAGCAACAGCAATTGCTCCAATAATGAAGCTCGACTTCTTTTAGGGGCCCTGCTGCCCAGAGAACACATTGGTTAATATCTTGTAAACTTTTCAAAAAATCTTTTGTTTTTTCATTATTGGCTTGATAAGTGTTTCCAAAAAATGTTTTCCTTATTTTTCAAAGTGCTTCGAGGGGTACTGCCTGTGCCAAATGAATCCCTACTGGGAAATTAAAACCTAATATCTTATCTAGTGATTATTAACCTCTTTAATGCACTAACAGATGTCTTTAGGAAATATTTGGTTAATTGAGAATCCTTTTGAAGTTATGGTAACTTCTTCCAACACTTCTAGGCAATTAAATGTTTGAAAATTCGGAAATTTTTAAAATGTGCTATTCTGTCTTTAACAGATGCAGGAAATCCAGCACTTTCGAACATAAAATGCTCATGTAAGCAGAACGAAACAGAATATTTTACTATAGAAGATCATTTTCATTGTCCGGTGGTTCAAGATTAATAAAAAGCATAAAAGAAAGTTTATGAAAAGTAATAAAATAAAAAATAAAGTGAAAGTAGTAAAAAAATATGTCATATTTCAAAACTTTAAAGGCGTTTTTCTCGAATGACGTGGAAGAAAATTGATACAAATTCTATTATTTTTGTTTCAACCTTTTACAACATCTTTAGAATACGATTCTCTAGAAAAGTACACGCAGTATTTTCGATAAATTTAAATGAACATTTCTTATTAATGAAATGTTGTCCTTTTTGGTAACAGAAAAACAGAACTTTTCATTTCTGCGAATTACAAAAAACAATATTTCTACAGCTTTGCTCTTGCTACGTGGTTAAAACGATTTTTTTTAAATTTAATTTTGCAGCAATAAATTTTTAATTTAAATTTTCCTGTCTTTTCTTATAGACGCTAGAGATTCTTATTCTTCATTGCGCGGATTGTGAATTGAAATGTAAATTTGCGGTGTTTATAGGAATATGACACATTCTTGCAAATTAAATTGGTGTATTTTGCGAGGGGCACGAATATATTCGTGCAGCAATGTCAAATTTCGTTGAGTTTATTTCTGTTGCATGCACGTTATTTTTAGCCGATCCTCTATAATAAACACAAATATGGTCAACTAATATTATGATTCACTTCGCCCCCTTACTTAGTAAGTTCTCTTTTAACACTCAAACGTATCTTTGAGTTTTGTTTTAATACTCAAAGGTATGCTTGCTCGAATATATTTATTGTAGCTCGTTTCTTTGCATCCGAAAAAAATTTGGGGGAAAAATATTTTTTTCTAAATCATGTCTGTCCGTCCTTGTGTCCATGTGCCACTCTCCTGGTAGTAAAAATGAAGAAAAAGTTCTTGCATGCAGATTGGAATGGAAATGGGTCGGAGCACACTCCCGATTACTTTACGAAAACCTGCTATTTTTAATAAAATCTGCTATACCCACACAAAGTTACAAATTTTCCTTTTCCACTTTTTTGAGGTTGTATGCTTATTAATCATGAGGTCAACAAGACAGAATGTTCAAAACTATTTCGCACAAAGGCAAAGATAAATTTTACGCACTTCGCTTCTTTGTTATAATAAATAAAAGCATGGGGCGCCAAAAATTTTAGTGGTGATGAGTAGGCGAGATTCGACCCCAACCGAACATAACCTTCCTACTTGTCTTCTTTAATTTTCTTGAGTATATAGTATAGTTTATAATTATACGGTCCCAAAAAGAAATAAAAAGATTATGAATATTGAACAGAAAATAAATAAATATGCGTGCAAACCAAAAAATCAGGCGTTCGGGCAATACAAAGAAAATTATATTTACCAAGCAGTGTGTGCGCATTGGAGAAAAATTTGCAATATAAGTGCTGCGATAAACACGATTTCAAAACATCGAATGTGTATTCCACTGCATTTTATTTCAATCGCCTTTTGCTTATATTTTTATATTATCGTAAATAATAAGGGTTTCAAACAACATTGAGAAAAAAAATAGATTAGCGGCGTTAGTAACTCAAATAGTATGTTACATAATTTATTTGTCGGTTATTTTTTTTGTTATCAAACTAACGTACGATTTTTGGAAAAAAAAAGTTTATTGGAGAAGTTTTTTTTGGGAGAGTGTTCGAAGGAAAAAATTATTGTTCTTGATTAAAAAAAAAAATATATTGTTATCTTAACAAGAGATTTTGCGATATTTATTCGCAAACAACGTATATTCATCTAAATGGTTGTACTGCAGTCGCTAGTTACAAAACCACCAACATCGTCAAAATCATAAGCAACATACTAAAGGCAGAGACAACAACATTGCCACATACATGCGTTCATCATTGTTGGTCCTAAGTTACCTTTCATTTTATAATCAGACATGAAGAATAAAGATTGGAATCAATCCACCAAGATAAAGAAATCGTATTTTAATATGTCGCGTTGTCAACACGAAACGAGATTAATGGTGGCCGACTACATAGTTTGAAGAAATATATGTATATACTAACAAGCAAAACAACAAAAACAAACTAAATAAAACGATCAAAATTCCTTTATTAAAAAGAACAGAAAAAATTTTATATAAAAATAATAATAATATTAATAAAAAAAATAAATAAATAAATAAAAAGCCGAAAGCCTTAGATGCTAGTGCTTTTAAGACTTTAGTCTTAGAATTTATTCTCTGGCTAAATTTAGATAATAATAATAATAATAAAAAGAACAGAAAAAATTTTATATATAATTATTTTCTCTGTTACAATTTTTTTATTATTTTCACACTTGAGAATCATTTCTTTTTTAAATAATTGAAAGATAGTTAATAGGATTTAAAAAATGTGTCTTATTTGATTCTTAATCTTACTTTATTGCACACTAAACTTAATTAATTTTAATTTTTTTTTTTCTAAATAGAAATTATTTATATATATGTCTGTTTAATAGCTGTGCGTTATAATTAATTGTGTAAATACTTTTCCCTTGATGCCCCTAGGCAGACGGCAAAAGGGCTTGCGAATTTCAATTATTGAATTTAGTCTGCTTTAATTAACGCACACTCTATAAACGATGTCTATAGTATTAGCAAAGGTAGGGAAATTAGTTTATCTTGAGAACCATCCAGTTGCCGACGAGCGAGGCTTCAATAATTTGGCTGTGCGCTAGTCTAATACCTTTTCATATTAGATTACGGGACGCTACATAGCTGTAATTTTTCATGAAATATATATTACGTCCATCTTTTTTTTTCTTGAATATATTTGTAATTTTTGTCATTTTCCTCATTGAATTTCATACATCTTTTTTATAAAAACTTAAAGTTAACCTATTTTTTTTTTGTATGTATTTGAAACGAAGTTTCAACCGTCACAAAAGTTTACATCTTCAGACTTGGTTTCGATAATTATATTTTATCCAAGTTTAAATTATATCACTCCATATTATAACCCCGGTCTAAGTAAACAAGTAAAAAGTTTCGTTTAACACGATTTCGATGCACGCTACGAATTAGTCGCGTTATACGAGAGACACCTGTATACAAGTCACGTTTTAAGCAGTTTCCGGGGGGATACTAAAAATTTTAAATACATCTTAAAGGATATTAAAAGCCATTAAAACAAATTCATTGCTATGTCATGGTTGGATCATCTCCCAATCTCCCATACCTGATCAACCACGTACATGTAAAATGCTAAATTAAGAAAAAAACTGCGATGGACGGCTATCCATCATACTACACCACCCGGCAACTATTCATATAACGACTTTTCAAAATGTGGCGTTGTATAGCAAGCTGTCGAAAAAGGTGTTCCATCTGAATTATTTTCAATACGGTTCGATTTTACGCCAAAACATGTCAGTGTACCAAATTTCATCAAAATATCTCAAAAATTGTAGTCTGCAGGCTAGACACAAGAACAAAAAAGAAACAGAAAAGCTTAGATTGATTCAGAAAGTGATTCTGAATCGATGGGCATAATAAAAAATGGATCTATCTTAAGTCGTTTTTGGTGTTGCACAAATTGTACCCTTGTACGACAAGTGGCATAGTGTGTAAAAAAGTCTGAAGAGTTTTCCTTTACTTCGCAAAATAACAAAAACGAAAGTTTATATTTTAACAAAAGAATGAAATTTCTAAAAATGTGTGGGCTCTCTTCACTTCCAAGGATAATACATAGGTAAGTTTTTGCTTTACTGCACACATTATTTCCTCAACTTAATCGAAAGTTAAATTATCTGCTTTGTATCGAAAATGGTATATTTTCTACTTTTCGCAAATATATTCAGTATTTCATGACTTATTATGAGTAGTGTTATGGATATGTTAAGAGTATGGAGGATATAAGATAAGCAGGATCGCCATGTTATGGTCATATAAAAGGATCGCTATGTTATGATAAAAGAAACTGATGCTATAGGATGTTCATGTTATAGATAAAGCCGAAACATAATATTAATCCTACGAATTTTATTTATTAGGACAAACCACTCGCGTTTTGCACAAATTCAGTTTCGCGAGTTCTCGCAATGTACCTGGTTTTTCTTGAATTGATAGAAATTCCGAGTTAAGTTCAATGACCAGCAATTTTCCGTAATTGAATCAATTACTATATGGAATGTTATTATTGTATTGAATTCTTTTTCGAATGATTGAAAGCCGCAACTGATATACTAACATACAATTATAAGTAAGACTTTCGCTAGTACAAAATCGAAATTAAGTTAAATGAAATAAATTCTTATACTAATAATAAAAAATGAAAATGCTTACGCTAATAACAAAAACTGCGTCAGGTCACTAAAACTGCATCAAAAACAAATATGCTTACTAAGGACAATTATACTAAAAGTAGGTAGGTATATTAATCACATTAGAGCAGGCTGTACATACTTTCAGACGATAGTAGGAAACATTTAGCAGTAATTTAAATGAAATGAAAAGATTTCAAATACTTTTTCTGTTAATAAAGACTCAATTTACTATGAAAATCCAGGAGATGATAACTCAATGGACGTTAAAACTATGTATAAAGCATTGTTACGAAAATGTCATAATTGATTTGAGCTTTCATGAAAATTAGTCGATTTAGCGATAAGCGAAAGGATTAACTGCAATTTTCGCAGGAGAAGCGATTAACACAAAAATGTTGCAATGAGTATAGGTAGTGGTAACTTACTTGTAAAAGGGTATGTAAGCAGAATATTTGCGAAAAGGAAGTCGAGGCAAGTCAGCCGAGTTGAATTGCAACATTCGAACGGACAAGACCACAATGACAACTAAAGCATTGTAGATCTAAGTTTCTGTAAATAATTTGTAAATAGATTTCCTAAGATTTGTAAATAAAATGTATTATTACGGAAATCCCAAATCCAATTAATGCTAAACCAAGGCGCACATTTGCGGCGCGTCATACAGCTGCCAGCCGAAGAAAACGATTAGCGGAAAAGCAGGTTAACGGATTAAAAATGAAGCCATGAAGTTAGGTGATAGTAACATGCTTGTAAAAATGTATATAAATAGACTATTTGCGGAAGGCAGAGTTAGTCGGACAGGACCATTGAGTCGTACAAGAACATTTAAGTCGAAAAAGAATATTAGAGTTGAGAAGTCGAGAGTATTGCCAAAGTAGAATATAAATAATCCTACCCTTAAAGATATAGATTGTAAATAAAGAAACTTGAAGTTAAAAGAATTTTGAAAAGAGTTTTCACGATATTGTGATACGGATCGTATCGTGATTAGCGGAAATTTGTAACAATATAAACCCAAAAAGTGGCACGCTCGCGAAAATACCGAACTGTATTTTCGTTGAAAGCTAGACATTACACCAAACGCCCCATATACAATAACTGCAGAAATCAGCATATTATAATTTAAGCAAAAGAATGATTGCAAGCAAACTTAGGCTAAAATTTTAGTACATATGTACCATAATTTCCAATAAACAACCGATTCAAATATGAGTTTGCTTTGCCGAGCTTGCCTTTGCATAAAATAGCAAAAACCAAGTTTTTATTCAAATTTAGACAGTGACACTCTTTTGCGTACACTACAACATTATTCCTTTGAAAAGATTGAAGTGCTATCGGAAAATAGAACACATTTCACTAAATCAACGTCGTATGGAAATTGGGCACTTTAAAAAAAGAAATTAATGATATTACATTATGTTTATATCAAATGGAACTAAAATTTTTAAAATATCGACAGTTGCTCCATTTCGACACGCGTTTGCAGTTAAAAACAAAAGAAAATCAAAACAACCCTTTATTTGGAAGAACTCGAGCATTCAAATAGTCGCCGATGCACGCACTGACCTTTACGGATCAGTTTTAAAGAAACATATTATTGAAACACAAAAAAATGACTTATAAGAAAAACCAAATCAAATGTACAGCTCAATGTGTTCATTACGCAAACGCTTTTTGGATAAGAATATCATCATAAAATAGTGATAAGAAGCCTCAATTAAGCGCACCGACCCCGATATAAAGAGCAAAATGCCCGCTATCTTTAGAAAAACTGTGAAAACTTCGATCAATGCAACAGAACAGAAGCAGGAAATTTAGAATTTGCACATTTCGATATCGATATCGATGCGCGTGCGCAAATAAATAAAAATATTATCTTGTGCGCATCTCTTTCGTTGCTTCAACGTAAAAATCAATTACCACACTTCATTTGCATAAAGACATATATTTTTATACTTTCATATCTACATGCAAAATTTTTGCAAATTTATGTTAACAGCAGTTTTATGAGATTAATAGAAATGCTAAAAGAGACGGTCTCTTAATTAAATTAAACTAATCGTAAAGCGCGTAGACGGAGCCTATGTGCTACTAAGCACTATGGTTGCCTTTTTTTCAAATTTCATTCTTCAGTTGAACACAGCGGTTGCGCTCGATCTGTCGATTCATTCGTACTTTAAAATTTAAGCGTAAACACCGCTTTCGGCTGTCAAAAGAATATAAGGATGAAGGATACTAAAGTCGAAATTCTTAGTAGCGCATCAGTAGCGTGCAAAGGTATAAAGCACAAAACAGAAGGTATCCCAGAAATTCAGGCCGAGAGACACCGAATTTCTGTTCTGCAGTTGAAAAGCGAGCAGGAAAATATGTTCTCACAAATCCGAAAAACACGCATATGAACGTCAAGGGAAAATTGCTCGGCCTTGCTATGCAAGACGTCACGGTTTTCGGAAATCTAGTAGAGCAATTGAAGGCAAACAATGGAGCTTTTACTTACCGCAAATGAAAATTGACGACGAAACTTATTAACAAGGAGGCGCCAGAACGGTTTTCCAACATCACAATATTCGAGCACATGATCTTCAGTTGACCAAGGAAGGGTAATAATCATTTTGCTCCATTGAAGCTAATTTAGTGATTATCATTTATTTCAAATTCGGATGAGCAATGCTTCAGTTCTTTTGGGGGCAGGGCTCATACAACTGCTGTGACTTCGCTCACGTCCATTAAAACACGTATGTCCTTCTCCGGCTTACACGTATTTTTAGGGAGCAAAAAATGTTTGCATTTTCCAATAGATTAAGAAATTATCACACGAACAAACTATAACACATTCGATAAACTTAGTTCGAATATGAGACAATGATGACCTGTTTGAAGAAACATATTTTTGTTTTCTTAAAAATAAACATATTTTATCACTTTCCCTGCACGCACTTTTGAGCTACCTTGCCTATGTAAAACGAATTTATCGAACATTTTATTGATTTGAGTCTATGATGAGTCTACGAAACATTTGAACTCTTTCACTAAAAGTCATTCCGTTACAATAGTAATATAAGTTTGGAACAAATGGTTAAGTGTTGGATTTGAAAGTGTTCTTTTCTTTGCAAAAAGAGGGATCATAGTTTAGCGTCAATTTTTTTAACTTTTCATTCATTGGGTGGTTTGAAAAATTTTTTCTGAATACAATGAAATAAGCAACGTTCATTCACCCACGATGAATAAATCTATACTTGAATTATTTGTTGTTTTTAGCTAGAAGGAGATGGAAAATCTTGCCCAAAACAAGAATTTGTTGTATCAATAGAATATTTTGTTAATCTAGAACTTGGGAAATCGCATTTTGCTATAATCATTTGCATATTGCAAGAAAGTTGGACATTTTCTTAATTGATAACTGAAACTAAATCTGCTTATGTTAATAAGGGTATGAAATTAAACCGAATTATTCTTCACAGTAGGCGCATGTCTATGGCGATAAAACCTTCATTGGAACAATTTACACCTTCAAATATTTTGTATGAATAAAATCCAATAATTTGTACGATTCTTATAAGAGTGTGTGATAGAAAAGTTCACTCTTTATGATTGTGTCATAAGAATTGATAAAATTACATCATATTCCTTGCCTAAGAAGTCATTTATCATTTACAGCAAAGTATTTCGTTTGTTTCCTTCCGAGTCGATTAATGACTTCAGAGAAGTATGTAGTAAAGGTATGTAGTAAAAAGACCAAACGGTACGTTTGTTTTATTGTTTTTTTATAAAACTGTTCAAATTAATTCCTTGCTTAATTTATAATGAGCTTACGTGCCGCTTAAAAGAACAGAAAGCTACAGAAAAGGTTGAAGCTGGACCAATGGAAAAAAGAACTCTACTGCAGCCGAAGGAGAAATTTCACCAAATGAATACTTTAAGTTACGTTCCTCAATCTCCTGAAACTGACCCTTGTCCTCATAAGTTCAATGTTAGTATTTCATTAAAGGAATACATAAATAAATACAGCTATTTAAAGGAGGGAGAAATGTTGGAGAATGAAAAATTAAGGTTTGTTAATGTATTAAATTTAAAAACTGTTTAAAAAAGCGACAATCAATGTATATGTAAAACATGGCGAAATATTTTAATTACCTCCAATGGCATATAACGACTACTTTATGATTTTAAAATCGAACTTGCGCAGATGGTTAACACGGAGTTAAATGTATATGCTTTGAACGATTTGTTACAAAAGTAAAGAAAAAAAACACTAAAATATATAAAAAAAGGAAATCGTTGTTGCGGATTTGGTAGATATTACCAAACTAATTATTAAATTTTAATCATCATGATTTACTACATTTAGACATTGGTGGTGTTGTTTCGATACATGTTTAGGCTTTTTGAAGAATTTGTTATTCATACAAAATATTAAAGTAGTTTAATTGTCTATCAAAAAAATTCTGTAAGCATAAATATTGAAATTTTTCTTTACACATTAAATTAAATACTAATCAAAAATGTTTTCTCTTATCTGCCATATATTGATATATTGCACGATTGAATGATAACTATCTATTTAATTATAAAGCATATCGCTGAACAAAAACCACACATAAATGGCTCAAACGAACTGCTTTTTTACCACTTTCACGATTTCTTGTAATCAAATTCAATATTTATAGTAACTCGAATTGGACTTAAAAAGAGTTTGAGAAAAAAGAGTGAAATAATGATGAGAAAGCTTTAATTATTTAACTTATGTAGTGTCTCAGAAACTACGCCCAAAATAATAAATAAAATTAGTTTCTTTTTGTCAAAGTCAAAATCCAAGCAGAAAATGAAGAAAGAATTATTATATCATACGATCGAGATGATACAACAGAGCTGTTAGTGCTATTAGCCTAGCTTACAAATCGCTAAGTTAAAAAATGACTACTTTTTATGTACAACGTTGCGAACGAAAAAAAACGTTGTGCGGCTATCCAAACAAACCGAATTTGGAATTAACGTAATAATAAGTTTAGATTTTCAATTGATTTACGATTTCGTGCAGAAAACTCCACAACTGTGCATTGTACATTATCCACATAAAGAATATTCTCAAGGCAATATTGATATTAACAAATTTCGAGCTCTGAAACGATTAGAAGTTAAAAAAAAAAACATATACATCAAATTGTGGGCATACAACCATTACGTGCTCAACTAGACATTTAATTTGTAACAAAAGTCTGCAGACTATTGACGATATCATAACATAACAATGTGAACAAATTGTGGTGGTGACAATTCTTAGTGGACAGTCGGAAAAAATACGGATCTTCTTACTGCTTACAATGTGACGTCGCGTACTACTCTGAAGACTAATGTGAAGATGTAGTAAAGATTATTCCATATACAAACGAGAAAAGGATAAAAGAGATGAAGAAGAAAATGCGTTTGAGACGCATGAAACAAAAGCAGATTTATAATCCACAAACTAAAGATAAGTCCATATTTCAACAAAAAGTCGTCAGCTTCCGCACTGCGACTACTGATGACTCACCAAAAGAGATAAAAAAAAAGAAACCTAATATGGATACTTTTATAAATTTTAAGCATGAAAGTAAGCAATTTAAATAAAATGCAATTTTCAACTAAATTCATTTCATAATTTCAGACGTTACTAAACGCCGTAAACGCTCGTTGGACGAAATGGTATATCGAAAACCATATCAGTTAAAAATAGCAAATAATAAAAATTTCTGGAAGATGAAAATTGAAATAAAAATATTTTATTCAAATTTTGTACTTATTTCTCTTGTTCTTCTCGTCTTTATTATCCTTTCAATAATTTTTATTTGAATTTATTATAATTAAAATTTAATTTGTTTTGTTTTCTAATAATTATCACATATTTAACCTAATTGCCAAAGAGATTGCTGAAAACTTTTTGCTTCAACTGTGAAAAGAGAAGAACTATATCGTTGTTACAACTTTCGAGCTTTAAAATGCTTTGCAAGGGGTACCACAACAACAAAAAGTATGTATGGCGGCGCACATACTTGTTGTTGTTGTATGCCGCGAATATGAGCGCAGGTGTTCAATAAATATTTTTTTTCTGCACTGCTTGAAAACAAGAATTTTTGGTGAAAATGCGTCTCAAAGCCAAACCGCTTATTAAAAACGATGAACTGAGTGGAGAGGTGGGAAGCGACATCGTATTAAGTGAATGGGTTCCTACTCAAGATAATTCAAACCAATTTGAATTATGAGACCGACGTCGAGAATTCGGCTTTAAATGTCCCAATGATGATTCGTAAAAATCGCTTGTTGTCATTAATTCCCAAATTAAACATCAGAAATCAGGAAGAAGGATTGTCTCCTCCAAAAACGTTGAGTAATAATTTAAGGTCACCCAATGAACTCTGTGAGACTCCCAATAGAAATTTAATACAAACCGAGACTACGACACCTGAATTAGGAGAGTTTGTTAAAAATACTATTGGAACAAGTACACCATGCAATAGGAAATACTTGGGCTTAAGACGTACTCGTCCTAGTTCAAAGAAATAACAATGACAATAAAGAGAGTTAATTGTACTTCTATCGTTTTAGTTTCATATATATATATATATATATATATATATATATATATATCAAAAAGCCTGGAGTATAGCCTGGATATAGCGAGTATAATGGAGGTACAATTTTTCCAAGCATGTTGTAGAACTTCTCACGAATGCTTTTTTTACATTCACATCTACATATATTTTTCCAAGCATATTGTAGAACTTCTCACGAATGCTTTTTTTACGTTCACATCTACATATATCTATCAGAAAAATTAATAAATTAATAAATCTCCTTGTATATACATATATCCAAAAAATTGTCTCAATTACTCTTCCTTTACTCCCCTCTCTTTGAAAAATTTTTTTTTGTATATTCTTTGTAGGTGGGGCCCATGCTTGGTGTATGAGGCTTATTCTTTTAACGGGAACTGCAACCATGATGCTGCTATTATGTCTAAAGCGATTCGCACAGCTGCTCATCTCTCTATTCCCCAATCCAACAGCTTTTTTAAACGACCTAGCCTTCCTTGGTGGAACAACACGCTTTCGTTATTGAGGACAAATAAAATGGATCTATGACGCTCCTTTAAGAGATGTTTAAGAGATGAGATCATGATCATTTGTTATTATACAAAAAGGCCAATGCTCTATTTAGGAAGGAATTACGAAAATCGAAGGCACTTAATTTCGACTTTTTTTTGCAAAGAATTCACAGAAATATATCAATGAAAGTTGTCTGGAACAATATCAACAAACTCAATGGGACTTCAACTTTGAACGAAATTTCTGCCATCTGCACTCCCAATGGAACTTTAACTGACACAGATGAGATCTCTAATTACTTTGGAAAAGTGTGGTCCGAATACTCCTCTGACATCAACTTTTCCAGTGCTTTCATCGAAAATAAAAGGACTCCCATTTCTCTTTCAAATGCTATTGACAGATGTGCCGTGTTCCTGGAAAATTATATATCTTCCTTAGAACTTGAAAGTTGTCTCTCCAAATCGAAAGGGGGAACATCTGGACTAGATCGTATCTCATACCAAATGATTAGTGCTCTTTCCAATTCAAGTAAAAATAAATTACTGGATCTATATAATACTGGCTTTTAACTGGCCATATACCCTATTGAAATTGGCAGCAGTTGTTCCATCCGCATCGGATTATCGCCCAATCTCTCTTTTATCTTGCCTCTCAAAAGTATTAGAGAAGATTATGGCCTCTAGATTATCCTGTTTTCTTGAGTCCAAGAACCTGATTACAAAGCAACAAGTTGGTTTCAAGCGGGGTAAAGGATGCACCGACGCTCTTTTACATATTGATTATTTTACGAGCAAAGCAACTTCCGAACGAAATCATGTAGCAATTCTCTTAATTGATTTCGAAAAAGCATTTGAC
>KK499883.1:654125-716483 GCA_000688715.1 Glossina pallidipes
TTCGTGTATATCTCACTATTTGAAATGGAAGAATCATCGATAATAATCGCTGGAAATCTCAGTGCCTTTGACTATTTCGTGCCTTCACTTGATTAAGATAGACTTTGTTTAGCATCGAATACTTCTTCGATTGAAAACATATCTTCAATTAAATTTTCGTCGATTTGTTGATCTTATGCTACATTGACCATTACTTCTTGGCTTTCCTCTAATAGTGTTCCTCATAAATCTTCTTCCCATTCTGACAATAAGCTCTTAGTAATGTCCGCTGTTCTTCTGTTTTTAGACCTTCATTTACATCGCTGTCGGTTTCTAATTGTCGGTTGGAACAAGAAGCAGTTGAATTTAATCTAATTTTGTGCAAAGACATGCACTTCAAATTAGCTCTCAATTTATCAGATCTATTCTATTTATTCTATTTATAAAAACGTGCACTACTGCCACCAGATAAATTAATACTTCGTCCTGAACATTTTGCGCTTTCAAAGCGGCTAGAAATATGCCTTAACGACCCAGTAATAGAAGACACAGGTGATAAATTGTATTTTATGTTTCGCATAACCCTGGCGATGAACGCTTTCAGCAACAATTTCTTCCTCAGTTGCTTGTGTTATATCGGGCGCTGTAAAAGTATTAGGAAGTTGTTCCATTTTCTCAAATGCCTTTAGGGAAACTTGGCCTGCTGTGTTTTCTGATGTTGTCGATACCGTCTCTACTTCGTTAGCTACATTTGTACAAGATACTGTTGGTAAGCCTTTGCTCGTAGTCGTTTGCTGTAAAGCTGCTTTATATTCCTTTCAATTTGTAACCTTTTCTGATGGTAATTGCCAAATAAGATCTCCTGGTCTTGAAATTTTGAATTTTTTTCAATAGTATCCAAATGCGATGTAAGAGGGGTTATAATCGTAGGTGGCCTGCCACGCTTTATTGTCTGCGGCGCAACAGTTAATTAATTTGAAGCGTTATGAGAGCATAAAGTTTAGAATGCTTCAATTTGAAATTAACAACGAAACGACACAAGTTATATTTGGTACCTACGCAAATTCGAATTCGATTTTGTTCGTACATGCACATATAGCGCATATTGACTCAATTTACAAAAATCTATTTGCTTTTGGTCTGTAAACGTTCAACAGAATTTTTTTCCCATATAAATAATGGAAATGAAAGGGCAAGCAGTCAAGCGACTGCTAATTAACATTGTTAGTGCTAGTAACAGAAACACAAAAAGTCCGTGAGATGACACTAGTTTGAATTTTAAGCGCTATGTTGGGGCATTTTGTCATCTCATATTCTCAGATTCAACTCACGGCCAAATATCTGTTTGCACACGCTCAATACGCGTCTAATTTGTCTAATAAGTTTACGTATTCCCGAATTTTGCGCACAAGGTGAAATAGCAGACTTTAGCAAAATCGGCACTTAACTCAAAATGACGTTGTAACTTCCATATCATTGCTTTACTTATTTCACTTATTTTGATGTTATTTTTTCCATCTGTATGTAAATTTATTTATTTTTTAAATGTAAAAAATTTTTCCAAAATTAATTTTTGCAGCCTTTTCAAACAAAACAGCATGAGTTATAATTCTTCGGTCAAGCCTGGCCCTCCTCAGGGCTTAACGATATTAAATTCAAGCATGGTTCAACGGTCACTGCCACCAATCCGACGTGATTTGCAGACCCGATTACGTCGCTTTTATAAAAAATTGGAATGCAAAGGTTATGATCGGGGTCCACATAAGTTGAAGTTAGTATTATAATCCCTGAGCAAGAACTACGTCGTGGCCGACTGGTTGTGGCATTCGAATCCGAGGAAGGGCTGAATCGTGGAGGACCAACCAGGTAACTCGATGGAAATAAAGTTTTATCTCAATATTTACTTTACCTTGTTTCCTACGTCTTCTTTGTAGCAGAGAATTTTTTCATTGACTCTCACGTGAACTTTTCAATTCTTCCTTTGGGCTCTTCGAATATTCAGCTGATGACATGCACACAGGCAGGAAAATTTACTAGGTAAAGTAGTTGAGCGAGAACTTAAAGAGGATGGTAGCAATATTTAAGTTACTGAAAATAATAAACGAGAATGTTTAGCTCGCTTAATTAAATGGCGTTTGGAGCGCGGTGTGCAAGAACAGACAGAATCTTTAGTTTGGGGCTTCTATGAAGTCATCGATTCATCGTTTAATAATGTTATTCGATGCCGACACTTTTGAATTAGTTATAGTGGGCGCCGGAGAAATCGGCATCAACGATTGGCGATCACACACAGAATACCGTTTGGGGTATAATGATAATCATCAAATTATTATATGGTTTTGGGAGGCGATTGAAAAGTTGACCAATAAACAGAGATTACATTTATTGAAGTTTGTCACTGGCACCTCCAGTATACCATACGACGGCTTTTCAGCTCTTTGAGGTTCTTCTGGACCACCATGTTTTTGCATTGAAAAATGGGATAACGCGACCGTCCTGCCACGTGCACATACGTGCTTCAATCCGTCCGGCTACCGTTCTATGCGACTGCTGCATTGTTATATGAAAAATTGTTATTCGCTATGGAAGAAATGAGCACATTTGGTCTGAAGTAAATAACTGACAAATATATGTTTTTACGAGATATCTCTTTTCAAAAATTTGTTTAAAACGTTGATAATTTTGTTAATTTGGAAAATTTTCTGTATCTGTATCTCTCTGTCTCTTCTACATTAAAAATCAAGCGGAATTAATTAATCAGCCCGCCCTGCAATAACAGTTCCTTTAACGTTTTATTTGCATATGGCACTTGCTCGCCTGTGCGAGATATAATCTATGATATCTTTTTTATTGTTGTCACTGAAAGAACGAAAAATACTAAAAAAGTGACAAGAACTTATAAAAGTTTTTATTTAATAGCAACGAGCCCGGGTGGATTCTTTCTTATCTTACCTGAGGAATCAAATGCTGGAATAAATTCTTTTAAAATCTTCAAGAAAGCTGTTGGAAATTTCATGTTTTCTGTTCAAGCCTTCCTTTTACATCGTATACCCGTTTTCGTGTTTTGCTCTTAGGATTTCAACTCAACTGAAACTTGAATTTTTCTAAACGCCCAATCTTGCATAAGTGTCGTTAAACATATTCATGTAACAAACCAATTTGTTTTAATTAATAAATCGTTTGTTCATTTATGTACTTCAATCATATATATCTCTAGTTTCTCTTTTAGATCATCTAAATGTTTAGCTTGATACAGAATGGTTTTGTTCTGCTTGGGATCAGGAATACCGTCCGAAAAATATTAAATTAAGCTTTCTTCGTCCAGCTGCATTGGTTTGGTTATTTCCATCAAAGTATGCAAATATTCGCAGAAAAACTTTCGTTCTTTTTTCTTGCGATTTTGCAGCATACGTTGCATTTCTGCGGACGGTACCACAACTTTTTAAATCCACTTAAATAATCCAGTGTGATCTGATCCATTAATGAGTCCTCAATATCTTTTAACGTGAAATCACTTCTCACATCGTCTGCGCGAGTGCAGTTTACTTTGTTTTGCAGTGAACTAGCTTCACCATAATTAAAAAAATAAAAACAAAATTACGTAAAAATTTTGATAAAATAAAATAAAGCGAAATAATTTGATATAATTCATATAATTTCATATTTTGATTTTATTTTATATAATATATATTCATACAGTGACATATAAATTTATCTATAAAGAATGCATAATGCTTCAAAAGGTATTGCAAATCAATCCTAGTTTGGTATTATATAAGTAAAAACCAATTTCTTACTTAAAGCGGATTTATTCTTTATATCCCATATTTCAATACAATCCAATTTCAAATTGCCAAAGATATGCCGGTTCTTATATACTCACTTACTCGCCTCCTTTGGCTGGCCCCCGGCGAGAATTAGTATTAGTTGTTGAGAGTTGCATTTATAAGCAAAGATAGTTATAAATTGAAAAATAAATTCCAAACAAAATCGCTTACTTCCACAAAGCTGACCCAAATAAAAAAATTGAGAAACAAAGGCAAAACAAAACAGAACCAAATAAGTTTGAGCTAGTCACAAACACAAAGATAGCAAAAAAGGACAATTTTTTCCTTTAAAATTTTTTGGAAATGTTTTTAAATGGTCATAGAGACCACATTCTTTATCGAATGCGAATTTGCTTCGCCGCATCATTTCATACTATTTGATGCACGACGATCGAACTTTGAATTAACACCAAAGTCTTACGCAAGCACAACGTTTGTCAACGATTGGCTTGGGCGCGAATGAAATTTAGTTTCCATATATGTAATTAACCGGCTGATTTGACAGATATAAGAGAGCATTTCTCGCACCTTTTCTGCATATATAGAGCACAACAAATTCGATAACCAAACCTAACTATCACATACGTGAAGACGAAGAAACCGAAAAACAAATACGCGTGCTACTTTGAGATACATGATTACCTCTCTGTTTTACGTCAAACAGCTGTTTTTTTAACATGTCTGGATTTTCATTGTACATATGTGTGCAAATTATTATTATTACTAAATCAAGAATGTGGCTTTTAAGGAATTTTTGTGCTTTGAGAGGTTGTAGCTGCATTTACGTTCATAAAGTGCGCCGTTGGCTGCCCTCATCTTTAAGTAGATCTAATTCTAATTGTCAGATTACAACCAAGCTAAACAAAATGCGCGCAAATCCAGTTGTAAAGAAATTAAATACTCCAGAATTTCGCAGCATATTCACAGACGAATTAAAAACTCTAGTGGGCATATTCTGCAAATACAATTATGAATTACGTGTAGCTGGCGGGGCAGTACGTGATATATTAATGGAAATAACACCAAAAGATATAGATTTTGCGACCACTGCTACTCCGGAGCAAATGAAAGAAATGTTCACTTTAGAAAAGATAAGAATGATAAATCCTAAAGGTGAAAAGCATGGCACTATCACTGTCCGAATAGACGATAAAGAAAATTTTGAGGTGACCACATTACGCATTGATGTAGTTACTGACGGACGGCATGCAGAAGTTCAGTTCACCACCGATTGGCAGCTGGATGCTAACAGAAGGGATTTAACCATAAACTCCATGTTTTTAGGGTTCGATGGTACTCTTTATGATTACTTTTATGGTTACGAAGACTTGCAGCAAAGACGTGTGAAATTTGTGGGAGATGCTAATACGCGAATAAAAGAGGATTTTTTGAGGATTTTAAGATATTTTCGCTTTTATGGACGCATAGCTACTGAGGCTGATAGACACGATGAATTAACTTTAAAAGCCATTAGAGCTAATGCGCACGGCCTTGCCAAAATAAGTGGTGAAAGGATATGGGGAGAATTACAAAAAATGTTGCTGGGTAATTATTCGGAAGAAATAATGCTTGAGATGATAAACTCCGGATTAGTCGTGTATTGTGGTCTCCCTCTAAAGCCTAATGTATTAGAATTCAAACGTCTCTGTTTAGCTTTGAAAGACTTTGAAAACCCTCATAAGCCCATACTTTTTATGATTTCGCTAGTGCACTCTGTGGAAGATGCAATAAAAATGCATGAGAGATTAAAATTCTCAGCATTTGAAAGAGACCTAGCACTCTTTATAACACAACAACGGGAAAAGGTAGTTGTTTTAGCACAAAAAAAAGTTTTCAAATATTTCGTAATTCTAATTTTAGGTGGATGAATTTTATGTGTCTTTAAGAGATTACCAAAAGTTGTGCTTGCAGGCCTATATCCGACGAGACTTCGTAGAAGAACTATTGAAATACAAGCACAAAAGAGAATTGTACGATAATTTAAGATCCTGGCAAATTCCCCCGTTTCCAGTGAATGGCAATATACTGAAGGATAGGGCATCTATTCCAACCAGGAAAATTGGTTTGGTTTTGGCTCAATTAAAATTAATTTGGGCTGACAATAACTTTCAATTAAGTAGAGAGGAATTGTTAGAAAAACACCTACCGCAAATTACGGAAAACCTGGTCACACCGCCCCCATCCCCAAATTATAAGAAAGTGAAGAAAATTTAGTAAAATAAATTTCTTAATGTATTGTTTATTTTATTTATAAAATATGTATATGGGCCTTTGAAAACCGGCTTTACAATGATCAGGTACACCCATTAGCTCGCAATTCTTGAAACCGACTTCCGCACTTAATAAGTAGGTATGGAAATCCTGAGGAAAAAATTCAATAGCCCGATAATTATGGTATATGGTGTCCTAAAAAATATATGAATCCTGTAATCTTCCAAACATTTTGTAAAATAGGCCGTGATGGCGTCTTTTGTTAAAGGCTTTTATTGAAAATGGAAGTTGAATGGTTATGTAGAAATCATAAAATTTTTGAAATGAGAATGGTGTGTTTCAAAGTTTCTTTTTTTAATAGAAGTTGACTCACGATGTCAATTTACTTCTAAATGGTAACAAAAAAACTGGTATTTTGATGGAAACATCGTTGCTTTAAAAAAAGACACTTTAGACGTGGCACGGCCAAAATTTTTTACTTACCGTGATTCTCTTGCGTTTAGCATAGTTATTAAAACATTGAGCCTCTAATATTAACACGCCTTGAGGTTTCAATTGCAAAAACATACGTCTAAAGGCCTGCTTCAAACCTTTATCCCCAAAATTCAAATGTATCCACTTTGTTAATGATAAGCAAAGTACAATTTCGAATTGCGGCTTCTCTATTTCCAGTAAGACATCATCCTTTAAAACGTAATTGCCATGAACGAAATTTATATTAAAAGGAAATATTTCCAGTCTTTTACTTTCATTATCAAAAGGCAGCGATTTTTTTTGCCTGTTTAAAACTTTAAAGGCTTGATCAATGAGGTGACGATCTATATCTAGACCTATAATAGATTTCACTTTAAATCGTTTGGCCACTTCTATCGTTAAAATGCCAGTATTACAGCCTATATCTAGCACACTTTTCTCTGCAAATAAATCGCAATATGCGTCGAACACGTCTAGGCGCACATCATGGAAGACCTTGTCCATATTGCGGTATCCATAGTATTTTGTATAATTACCGTAAATAAATTTTTGCTTACATTTCTTTGACGGAGATGCCGATTTTTGTTGAACACTTTCATTTGATGTGCGTACCTCCAAACGTTTTCTTGGACTACATCTTTGTTGACCGCTACCACTCGGTACGTCTTCTTTAATAATGTTGGTAATTTCTGCACGGTTTTTAATTCCAATTCTTTGTTTTTTAGCCGGAGGTTCTTCTCTAGATTCCTTTAAGTTTTCATCTCGTTTGTGGATTTCTGCCTCAATGTGGGTTTGCGCAAAGGACAAATCCATCTTTCATGAAAATTACTTGTAAGTTAAGTAAATTTTTGCAAAAGCAGTAACACTTGAAAAGCTTTTTAAATATTTTATTTCCAAGTTACAGCTGATTCTATACGCCTCTTCTTCTTCTCAGGTCGCAAAAACTCAATAGTGCTACCGAGTTGTCAGAAATTTTGAAATTTCTACTAAATTAGACGTTGAAAATAGATATGAAACTTTGAATATTAATTTGAAATTTACTTTTCTTGAAAAATCTAAATAAAAAAAGAAGAAAAGAGAAATGTTTTTGGGCAACGATTTCTAGCTTGTTTATTTAGTAATTGTGCCCGCCGTGGGCTTGGATATTCTAAAAAATGAGTATGGAGGCTGACGCATTGAAGCTTCGTTTACATTTGCAAGGCTGGGAATATCATTTAAATTATAAATTTTTCATAAAATGGGAGATAAATTTAACTTATACGTGTTTGTATGTATATTATACGTAGTTATATATATATTTTGTAACGTAATACCGTGCTTCGAGACATTAGATTATTTATTGGACTCCTTTTGAAGTAAAGTTCGTAACACTGAATTGTGATTTTTAGGATAGCCTAGGTTTCATTTACAAAATCAGGAAATCTATTTTCAAATTGCTTGTTAGCAATCAGATAATAAATGGCTAAATTTCTAATACTGTCAAGAATGCTAAGAAAAATGGCCAACGTAGTTTCTCTCGCGTTAGCTATGCGGATGCAGCAAGAATATCTCCTCCTACTGGCCCGAAACAGGCCAAGCCTCTAAGAAAGAAAAATAAGGAATCTTTATCCGAACGTATCTCTTCTGGCGCAACTGGAGGGCGACAAGGTGACACACAAGCAGACACATCATGCGAAGACATTAAAATTTATCTTGGTTCTTGGTTCTTATCAAAAATTCCGTCTGTTAACTTAAGTCGAGTTAGTATTTTTTAAAAGTGCGAGTTAAATTTTTTAAATAAAGATGCTTCTACCCTTAAAAAACTAGATTTCTTCTTTTTCCCTGTGGCTATCGTTTACCAAAATGTCGGGAACCTAAATTCCAAAAGTCGATCCAATTATTTGGAATCAATTAGTACAGAATATTCCGGTTTTGTTTTCATTCAAACCTGGCTAAAGCCTGGTCTGCACTCGTCGGAATTTTTCCCAACACGTTCCATGTTTTTAGAAAAGATCGTCCAAATCTTGACGTTTTAATTGCCATATTAGATGTGTGCTTAGATCGTATTCGTATTCGTTCCTCGAGGTCAAATTTTTTGTTCGTGTGAAAATTGGTAATATTTATATTTATTATTATTATGTATATTTGAGTTATTCGTACGCTTTTTCAAATTCAGATATTTCTACTTATAAGAAACATGCATCTCTTATTTGTTGCTGCTGCTGTCGACGTTGCTGAGGCCTTAAAATCTACTGACATGTTGGCTGGCTATAGTGTTGGGGGATTTTAATGGCTGCGGTGCCACTTGGGGTCTTATTATCAATGCAGGCTGGACGGTTCCCACTTTTGCTTTTGAAAGACCCATTGCCAAGAAACTCTTAGCTCTTACCTTTGTTAATTTCCTTGAAATAACTGTAAATCGCTGTCTACCATTTAGTTTACCTGAGGATCCATATCACCCAACAAAAAGAACTTAAATCTCACTTGTTCAAATCTGCATTATCATATTAGTATTGATATCCGTGAAAGAAAAATTTTGTGATTACTAAATTTTATAAATAAAGATGACCATAAACTTACCATTAACTTATGGAAGTTTCGCATTCTGCTGAGCGATAGTGGCGGCGTATGCTTGTTTTTCAATCTAAAATTAAATAAAAAGAAGTGAATACATTATACATAATAATAAGTAAAGATAAATGCAAACTTATCTTTGGCATTCAGCGAATCTTCATCTATATGAGATGATTAGCGGAGAGTTGGACTTTATTTTTTTCTTATCTAAAATAGAAGAAACAAATAAGTGGTATGTAAAAATATTTACATAATATTATATTTACCTTTACTCTACTGCATTCCACGAACGATTTCCGTTTCTAAAGTTTAAATAAGTGGCCAACCTTTGTTCATTATGATGAGGCGGTGAGCGGCGGCATATGCTTGTTTTCTAATCTAAAATTAAATATACATAAGTAAATAAGTTATAAATAATAGTAAGTCGGGATAAACACAAGCTTACCATTGGAATACAGCGAATCATTCGTGCCTTTGTTTTTCAATCTAAAATTAAATAGAAATAAGTAAATAAGTCATATATATATAGCAAAAATATTTTTTAATATATATACCTTTACTTTACTGTATTAAATACACAATTGTTCCTTAAGCGTTCCTTGTCCATATGGTGGTAGATGTCCCGCGTCTTTTGTAAACTAAAATGGAATAAAAATAAATGAATAAATGTTACATATTGAAATGTATCTTAATGTATTTACCTTAAAATGAAGTTACGTTGGCGTCCAAGATCTCTTCCTGTCAGTAGCATATCCAAGTGAATTGATTCGGTGGATATTGCCACTATTGCAGGATTCCCTTGCCCTGAAGAAGCAAGCCGTGCCACCACAGTTGCCTGCACGCGCTTGCCGATCTCCCGTTCTATCATGTGCTGCTTCATTGCTGCGTAGAATAGATCGTAGACATGGTGGGACGCCTCGTGGAGCTCCTGTGTTGCGGATTTTGCCTTCAAATACTTGCTAATAAGGGTCAAATTGTCTCTGGGATCCTTGGCGACTACTTGACCGCTCACCATCTTCTTCCTTTTGGGTCGTCTTTTAGGCACGTTTGGCATCGTAGCTGCTCAGGGATGTATCGCGCGATCCCCTATCCTGTGGGCACACACAGGTAATATTCTTTTCTGGTGTGGAGTTGATTCGGAATCAGATCGCCGAATACCTCGCCATCGACGCCGAATGGGATAGACACTTCTTCGGCCTGGACTTCTATTTTGTGGTTCATGTTGTCGATGACGTAGTAATTATCATCGGTTCTGAATCCGCCTGCCCATTTTGTCACCTGCAGATTCATTAATCTTTCCGTCAGCTTCATGATTTTCACCAATGACCTCGTTCTTCTTATGTTGGTGGGTGCCATTCTGAAACGCATATATACTTTTTAACTGCTTTAGGTACTTTGCATTCAATGCTTTACAATGTGAATTTATTTGTTTTTTATTTTACAGATTTGTATAAAACTAAAGTAATTTTCTTAAATTTTTCCCAAACTCTTCTTATAACTATCTTATAAAAGTATACATATAAGGTATAGTATACCCACATCCTGTTATTCGAAAGATATAAAAACTTTATTTAAACAGTATTTATTTATTGACGCTTATGGAACGTCGAAGACATCAAAGTCTACTATAATAGATTACAAAATCTACCATTTAATCGCCAGTTAACATCTATTTTCCATACTTCGTACTCCAGCTTTGGAATTTCTTTCAAGCTTTCAACCTTAATTTCGCTACACTGATTGCTTTGATTAAATTAGTTTTCTACAGAAGGACTGATTATCGCTACTAGCATATCAAATAATTATATATCTTCTCCACTCAGCTTTACAATCTGTTGTTATTATGGATATTACATTATACATAGAAAGTGAGGTTGACATGACTAAAACGACTAGGAATTTTTTCTTTTTGTTTTATGCAATTTTTATTAAAAACTACACTAATTGTTAATATAATTTTCGTCAAACTTCCTTCTTTTATGTTTTCTTTCGATATTTTTAAATTTTTTTAATTTTTTTTTCGCAATTATTCACTTCGCACATCTTCTTTGTGCACTTGCAAACTGTCCTTGATTTTTCGCTGAAAGCCGTTAGCTGTATTTTTCCTTTACATCGAAAAAATGGCAATGCTGTTCAAGCGTCTCTGTTAAACTAAAAAAAACAAGAAGTGTGGCAACCTTTATAAAAACAAGTACCATATGTTGAGAATGGAGAGAACACAGTCATTTTCAATAAATTGCAGCGCTTCGACTGCTGTCAAAGTGGTAGAAAGGAGAACCGCAAATCTGTTAAATGAGAGATGACAACAGAAATTAGGTCCGCAGATCTGTTAAAGTGGCACAAACCAACCCAATTACAATAATTAGAGTAGATTTTCACATCGTCCCTAACCCACTTGCGCAAAAGGAATAGTTGAATAACCGTATACGACCAAAACCCTCGTTTGCGAACAAACACAAATAACCATAACATTTTGAAAATTTTAAAGTACAAATATTTTTAATTTATATCCAAAGAAAGGTTCAATTTTGTTCTTCCGACTTAAACGTTATTGTCTCAGATTTAAAATTGTGGACTTCCTCGAACCATACATCCTCACATTCTTCTGGGTCGTTCAAAACAGTTGGAAACGGAGGCGCAGTTTTGTGTCTACGCAAAGGCAAAATAGAATCGTATATATACACTAAACCGTTTGTGGAACCTGGTATTGCGCTGCCTTGGACCCACAAAACGTTATACTTATTATTAATGCGCCAAATGCGCAATCCTTTTGCTTTGCGCCACCGATTACCCATGTGGCCAGGCAATTTTGTTCCTGGCCAAACTCTGCCTTTTTCACCTCCACCGCCAATATTACCAGGGCGACGATGAGTTTTCGTAACACCATGAGAAGCAGGCATTCCCTTAAATCCATGTCGCTTAACAACACCTTGAAAACCGTGATCGACTCTGTTAATTGTATAAGAGATTAAAAGCTAAAAAATGATTGAAACTCATTCTTACGTTTTCCCGCGGACGTCTACGTAATCCCCTACCCGAAAATGATTTGCATTTAGAGGGGTACCAGGACTAATTGCCGCCGAAGGTGATATTAGAAATCTGACTAAATGTCTCTTCGGCATCACTCCTGAGTTCTTAAACAGATTGCAGTATTCCTTCGTTAATATTGATGGATCACAACTTTCAGCACCAACAAGCAAGCAGCCGTATTTGTTTAATTCGGCCACTTTAGGACGATGAGCAGGTTTATATTCTTCCGGCGGTGTATACTTAATAGCATGATTTTCAACCACCTGCAACAAAGTTGTTCTAATTTTCTCCCCATTTTTCAACCAAAGGGGATATTGGCCAATTTTACGCGCTATGACGCCAGTGCGGCGTGTGTACGGCGTCCAAGGCTGTGTTTCTGAATCTCCTGTTTTAACTAATTGCGTTTGACATATCTGATTGTGTGATCCTTTGATAACCGAAGACTGGCCATATACATCGTGCACTATTTCTTGCACGAACGATTTGTTTTCCGCAGTGACTAGATTGTCTCGCATCTTGAAAAGAATTTTTTCATAAACAAACATTCATTGATAAAAAAAAAATTAAAAATACTTTGCGTTCTTTACGTAGAAACCAGGATGGATTGCGTAAATGTGGTCGGCTAAGATGGCCTTTTTCACGCACTTGCAAAGTTGTGCATAGTCTAGAAAAAGTTAATTTTAATAAAAATCAGTATAAATATATACATAATCATAGTACCGCAAACTCACCTTAGTTTCAAAAAATCCCGTATCAAAGAATGCAACATTGAATTATTATTATATTTTTTGGTAATCACGTTTATTTCAATAAAATTATTCTAAAGCTGAATGAAAACTGATGTTATCGTTTTCACAATTCACTGTAAGCATGTACCTTCAGAGACAAAGATGTGTTAAGTTCATCATTAAGTTTGTAACGCACCGAAAGGCCTATAGGGGATTCAATGAAAATCACGTAGTCTCGATTGGTTTGAGAACCTCTTAGTATGTCAATCAAAATCGTCTGTCTATAAATTGCACGTAGTCCTAATTGGCTTAGTAATCTCTTAGCGTGTCAGTGAAACCTAATTGTCTGCTTTATATGTTCATTAAAAAATTAGTTTAAAAGTA
Organism: Glossina pallidipes; assembly: GCA_000688715.1. Taxonomy (NCBI): domain Eukaryota; kingdom Metazoa; phylum Arthropoda; class Insecta; order Diptera; family Glossinidae; genus Glossina; species Glossina pallidipes. The sequence goes on from KK499883.1 coordinate 667,312, forward strand.
CAAATATGATAAGATATCCAAAATCAAGTTTTAAGCGTCATTTCACCAAAGTAACGCACGAAATGGGAAATTTTTAATCGATATTATCCAATTGTTGATTTTTACTTGAAACAAGTCAAAAGACATAGTTTAAGATGAGATACACGATTTTTTGCTTGATTTTGTGTTCTTTTTCCAACAATTTATGTTATTATTATATACCTTATTATAAGGCATTCAACAACTAAACAGATGACTTAGTAATTAGAAGATAGAAAATTCTCATTACATTTGTATGTGTTGTGTCTCATGTACTTGCGCGTTCTACTTTACTTCATAGCAGTTTATTTTTCATTTAACGCTAAGGAAAAAAATGAAACTGAGTATTGAATTCCATATTTAAATGTAAACCACTGGCCCACAACTAATAAAAAAAGTGGTGAGATATATGCAAGTTGATATTGTGTATCTGCGTACGTGAAGAAGCAAAAAAATTCTTTGACACTTTGGCACTTAGCGCATTTGTATTGTTAGCAGGTACACGAATAGACGATGAAAATTTCTGCTAATCGCTAAGGTTCCTAAATAATACCAAGTCCAATTTTAAGTTTCTTATTTTTTGGTGTACGATGCTTGTTCTTGTTTTTTTGGTGTAAGATGCTTGTTCTTGTTTTTTTTTGGTGGAAGATGCTTGTTCTTGTTTTTTTTGGTGAAAAATGCTTGTTCTTGTTTTTTTGTTAAGTAGGTGCCACTCACTGACGCTAGGTGTAAATTATTAAAAAAAAGTGAGCGTTGAGCTTAGTGATTACATATATAGAAGCAAAACAAATATGTAGCTGTATATGATGTTTTATTATTTTATTTTTATAAATTAACCTAGATTACTATAGGTTTGTACGAGAGAAGAACGTATCCCTTCAGTGTAGAGGCAAATACGCATATCACAGAGAAGATATTTTACCCAACTTTATTTCATCCTTAGGCTAAGAAGATGAGAGGAATCTGTAATTTCACATGTAACTTAGCGTACGATCGGACAGACTGACCAACTGCTTTTGGAATTTAATGAGTTACTGGTGAGGGATATTGCGGTCTATGGACGGACAATTACGCAGACAGAATTGTTATTGGTAAGGGAGCAAAGCGCTTCCTTACAATATATATACATAAACATATGAATTTGCCTAGAAAGAATGTATAATGTCTTAAAATGAATTTAAATCAATCCTAGTTTATTGTAAAACAAAAGCCAACTTTTTAATTTTCATCAAACACCTTCAAGCGTATTTATTCTTTATACCTTTTATTGCAATATAATTCGCTTTCTTCTCAACCACTCTCAGCTACTTCACTGTAGCGAAATGTCGACACCGCCATTTGACAAGGTTCATTTTCGGCCAATTTCCATGTTCCTCCACTGCCATTTATAACTGTTTTCTTTTATAAACGCAATTCTAAACAACCAAACTAACGCAAAACGTGAGCAACTTTGATAATTTTGAGAGAGCGTTTCTCGCACTTCTTATGCATATATAATAATAATAATAATCGAATTTGGTAACTTTAGAGAGTAATATAAAAAAAATTGTATTGCATCTTTGTAGAGTAAAAAAACTTATTTAAGCTCTCATAAGCTAGAATAGGCAAAGGCTCTTTCAGAATAAAAGTAGTAAACAAAAATCAGCATTTTGAATAAATTATTTCATATGTGGATTTTATGAAAACCACTCTCCAGTAAATGTATGCTTTATAGGAATGCTAACAATTACGGAATTAAAGAAAGCCTCTTTTGAAAAGTATGGCATAAGTAGTACATAGTTTCCTTGCTTGTTCTAGTTCAATAAAACGGATTGTTATATTTTTCTCAAGCCAGTAGTGTATTTGGTTACCTAATTATGGGAAAAATACTCGACAAAACGTAAAATAAATATACTTTAAAGCATTAGAAATAACCAAAACAAAAAAATTAAAACGTGCTATTCAGTTGACTTAACCCAAGTCTACCTCCGACTAACCCTAATATCTTCTTACGGAAAACTTATGAAATCCTTAAACGATCATTGCAAAATTTAAAATAATCATACATGCTTATGTTAAATATAATTAGTTTAATTTAAATATAATTTGTAAGATAAGAAATCTAATTTAATTTAAAAGAGATGTCAATTAATATAAATTCTGTGCAATACCGTCTCTCGTGTCTGCTAAAATCATATGGCTAGCCTTTGTTCACTTAAACGTTAGTGAAGATGTGCGGACCTTCATTACCCTATGCTTAGGCATACATGTAGGTAAAAGGTTCGAAACTCCACAAAAGCGACTTAGTTAAAGCCATACGTAATCAGTACCTTGGTTTGTTTTCTTCGTCGAACACAAAAAGGCGAACACTTGACTTATTTAAAAATCACAATAACGGGGTTTCCTAGTTGATGTCTACCCTTTTTTTTTTAAATTAAAGAGTTGCTCATATCCTCTGGTCTTACTCCCTAAAGAGGGGAGCATTATGTCGAGAACTGTTTGTGACATGATTACTTGCTGCAGCGGTGAAGTAACGATATTATGTTTTGTGTTTTAACATTAGATTTTTTTTCGGGGCAATATATCGTCGTCAAAAAATGTGGCAATTTTACCGATGTAATTCATATTTAATTTGCGTACTACTGTTTATTTTTGCGGTGTCACCGTTTATTTTTAGTGGGATTCGATCTTGGGCGAATAAATGATTAAAGCGTGGTATAATTACAGTTTGAATAATTACAAAATAGATAAATTCGGGAATGTGTGTACATAAAACGATGCACAACAACATTAAAAAATGAAAGATAACGGTTTATTTAAAAGAAAAAATAAAATTCGTCTTAAAAAACTGCTTCATGCACGGATTTACTTGCTCGCCCGATGACGACAGGGGGGAGACATCCAATGCTGCTGGATTTCGAGCACGTCGATTGGGAGTGCCTTTGGCTTATTTCCTTACAGATAACAATTCTCCATCTTAGCGCCAATGTTCCACCAGAACATATGCAAATAAAACTAAACTAGACTTTCTTATTCCAGAGAATCAAGTCGCAATCTCTTCGACTATCTTTACTTTCGTTAGTGTTTTACATCCTTTTTTAAATAAATGTAGCAGACTCTTTGCTCTTCTCTTTTCCTCGGAAAAGATATCTTGCTGGTAGATAGAGAGAGAGAGAGTGGCAGAAGTTGTGCTATTTGCAGGATGCCTTCCTTTTTGGATTTTTATTATATTATTTATATTAATTATATTTGCTGTTATGTAGGATGCGCACAATATAATTATCATTTAACAGTTTGCTTTTATTAAATTATTTCGTCCATCTCCATCCAGCAATCAAAAAAAAAGAAATTAAATTTTTTTATTGTTTTATATTTTCTTCTTCTATTCAGCAAATCAAACGAATCTTCGCTGTTATGTGTAAAAAGGGTCTGAAGTGAACACATTTTTTGAACTTTAATGTAGTTATAATTTATTTATTTTATTATTTTTTTGTATTTCGTGATTAAACTATATTTGATTAATATCTTGTTAATTTTGCGTGTTATACTATCATATGAAAGAACTGATAAGTACGAGAGCAAAAAGAGTGTGAATGGGAGTAGTTTCATAATTTGGCTGCAAACGTTTATATATCTTGATGACAGGAAATAAAAAAAGAGATGGCGGAGTAAGCTGCTAAGTTTTGTCAACGCATGTCAAAAATACTGCAGTCATGAAGACCACATGCGCTCAATTTACGAAGTGCGAAATGATATGCGGACAGACAAAAAGGATATGAGCAGGAGATTTTAAACCTCCACATGTACATAAAGGGCTCTTTACTATGTTAATTTTGAATAGATGATTATTAAATCTCGCGTGATTAAAGGTCAATAAGACAAATACGGGTAACCCCCCTATAACGCGCAGATTCTATAACGCGGTTTCGCTACAACGCGGTTGGCAAAAAGCGGAAAATTTTATATAACGCGGTACTCCTCCAATGCGATTTTCAAGAATTTTTAAACTAATATTTTAAAAAATTTTAATTTTGTATTATACCTTTATTTAACAAATTGTGAGATCTAGCCTCTTTGATTTTTACGCTACATAGTTTAATTTTACAAGGAAGATCGCCTATCTGCGTGTGTACTGTCTCCTTATAGCATGGCTAGAATTTAATTGACGGCAAAGTTACAACGCAATTTTTTCAAATATTTACACACACATTTTTTTTTTTAAAAAGGGGAAAGGAAGGAAAAGAAAAATTCATGCAACTGATTTATGTCATCCTAATATTCAAGTTGAATTTTTACTACCTAACACTACATCATTATTACAACCTTTAGATCAAGCTTTTAAAGCATACTACATACGCAAATCGTTCGAGCTAATATTGGAGAAGATGGAATCTTGAAATATAACAGTTAAGGAAGTCTGGAAACAGTTCTCAATTTTAATTTGTGTTGATATCGTTGGGACGTCACTTAAAGAAATTTGTCAATCAACACTTGCTTGCTGGAAAGCACTATTGCCGGAGTCAGAAGATAAGGGAACTGTTGTTAATCCCGTGGAGGATGAATATAGAAACGTAGTGAGACTGGCGAACGTAATAAGAGGCGATGGATTTGACGAAATTGCTATGGATGATATTCGAGAATTAGTTACGGACGACGAAATAAATGAAGCAGATTTAGTGGCAATGATAAATGAAACATTATCTTCTTTGAAGCATTATATTCTTCATCATCCTAAACTAATGTGTTTGCTGGTCTGACTGTCGGACATCTTTTATTAAAAAATTCATTCTGTGGTTGCTGCTTGGATTTCGTCTAAAGTGCCCAATTTTATTTGGTACAGTTTGAGTTGGAAACGTAGACCATTCGTCTAACATGGTGACGGCCAAAAAGAAAGTAGGAGAAATAGAGAGAGAGAGAGAAAGAGAGAGAGAGAGAGAGAGAGAGAAAAATAAGTAAGTAGTGACCGCAGCTTGGTTATATGCGGCGTAAAAATTATTTTATCCGGTTTTTACAATGTGTGTAGAGGAATCATACTGTCTGACTACCAGTGATTGTACACAAAAGTACTGTAGATCGGACTTGGATCTGTGGATATGACCCGGAAACCACCGATCAATTGAGCAAATATCGTCCAAACAGTGAGCCAGGACTTCTCGCAATTTTAACAGTTTTCTCCGATTATCGTGGGGTTGTGTGCACTATGAATTCTTTTTATCAGGGCAAACAGTTCACAGAGAATGTTATTTGAATGTTATCCATAAAGTTTTTTAAATTTGAAAATTTGAAAATTAAATTGGTCTTACTTTTTGTTCATTGCAGTATTCCTGGCAAAAATTCAAACTGCGGTCAAATATCGAATATGTCAAAATTCGTTGCAACAATATTCGAGCAATACGAACGTACTGAGAGAAAATTCTTGATGCTTTGAATTGAGATAAGGTTGTCACGAGCTAACGCGCCCACCGCGAAAATGAATGAACTTAAATAAAGTAATTCTTTCCTTATTACGAAGTCCCTCCTTCTCTAGCTTTGAAAGTATGGTAATATTTTTCAAATTTTTCGCATTTGAGATCTCGATGACTTATTTGTAAACATTGTGCAGCTGCTTTTCTCTCAAATTCCTATACCACCCATTGATTTGTAAACATTCTGCAGCTGTTTTTCTCTCAAATTCCTATACCTAGTGTGTATGTCCCCGATCGGTAAGAGCACACTCTACGGCATTTGGGATATGAACATACATTACCGAGTTTCACTTAATTTACTTGTCTTTTAATCAGATATGAAAGGTGAAACTGGATGTAGATGTGAGAATATTTGAATTCACCATCTGCTATAAAATTATAGTTTCATTGTTGTGGTCTGGCCTCAAAAGAAAACGGTATCGCGCCTGCCTGATTTTTCAAACCCTAAGATTTTCATAAATCACGTGAAGTTACTCATTTAATTAATTTGTATCGTTTCTTTCTAACGAATTTGAAACACGTGTTATGGTGCCGTCTTTTACAGGAAATTAGTCTTACTACTTATTTGGCAACCAATTCGACAATTTTCCATTTCAGGACACGCATTCATAATACCAATACAGTATAAAAACAAAAAGCGGTAAAAGTCTTAAGCGACAAAATTAATGAACACAAAAGAAGGAAAACTGCCAAAAGAGAATCAATCTTCAATCAACTAATAGAAATTCTCAACGGTATATGTGTTTTAATAAAAGCAAATGGATATAACTATTAAAGACTAAAGTTTGCAATAACAAATGAATCGCTATAATATACATTTAGTAAAACATGATAGTCAATTTATGAAATTGTATTAAGAAGTTTTTATAAAGAATATAAATTTATATATATTTTTTTATTATTTATATATCTTTAAGATAATTATTGTCCAAACAAGTATTAAAAAACATACTTTTTAGTAAGATGTTTGTGTTTTATAGGGTGAATTTGACTTGCGGGAAATGATTGCAAAGCGGATAACGTAGAGTTACTGTCCGACATTATAAGAATTTTCTTTTTGACAATCTCGATGTTTGCTTGTACTTAAAAATCTAAACAACTTATAATTACGAAAAGCTATACAGAGCAGTGTTGCGATGATACAGTACAATCACATTAAGCTAATAGCAAATGGATTGCTTAAAATACGAAAAAAAATTTATTTTATTTCAGCACACAAATTATTTAAAATATGAAGAAAAAGTTGTGTTTTATTTTGTGTTTTTGCAGGAGAAGCAAATGTGTGGAGCCTTTACTCATAATTTAACAACTGCACCATGTCACATGTCGATAACTGCAACGGCAAAGACGCTTGCACATAAAGATCGAGTTACTGCCACACCCAGTACTATTAGCTTAAAAACCTCAAAAGCATGCTCTATGGAAAAGGGTTTGCACTATATGATTAAGCCTATGCGAAAACTGAAACGTATTTTCTTTCAGAACAATGAGCTTTTCACACACACTTAACATTCAATTAATGCTGTTTTTTTCATTGTTTCAAAATGTGATGATAGTGATATAAAAAATTTTGAGAGTAAGATTACTTTTTTAGGTCGTAATAGTGACTCTAAAGGCGGGCAAAAAGATCGACCTGAGTAAGTCAATTCTGCTGACGAAAAATATATGCAGGAAATACATACTAAACTACTGTAACAAAACACCCTACAGTACACACTTTTTTCTTAAGCCAGAGCATGCATGATACGTCATTTTGACTTTGTATGGATTTTATAATCTTTTTAAGTCAGTCGCTTCTGTGAAATTTATTAAACAACTTAAAATTGTATAGGTTGGAATACTACTGTTTGGTTGGAATACTATTGCATGATTTTGAAAGTAGTTTCTTTCGAAAAACAATAAGTTATGTCAAAAGTTATGTCGAACGCATTCCTCATTTATTTCAGTTTGATATAAACCCCGATATTTCAGCTTGACATAAAACCCAAGGTTTTACGTCTATATATTCAACAGCTGATCGAACTCATGCGTTATGTCATTGCAAAAGTAGAGTTATGAGTTAGTTAGTCCGCTTCGGCGGGTCTGTAAATATTATAATGAGAGCTCCTGTAAATCTGCAAAAAAGAATATATATTAATTAACTTCTTCTGGAATAAGGAACGTAAAAATTTAAACGCTGGACTTAACTTTTATCATTTGTAAAAACTTACATAATTTTCTATTCATTTTGTTTTGCATTCTTGTATTGTTTATCATACGTAGTTTCTTTATACAAAATAAATAAACGCCAATTTGTCTCTTATTTTTGACGCCTCTCTCAGGCGTTTTAAATATCAATCTATAAGAAAATCTCAGTTATTGATGCATTGAAATGGAAAATTTGGCGGGAAGTGTTGGAAAGTATTAGAAAGTTAGGGTGGATAATTAGCCTCTTGGCGATAATCAATTGTCTTCTAAAAAAAAGCAGGCGGTTATTACAGCGATGATTGCCTGCTTACATTATTACCCTCAGCCATTGTGTTAGCGCTTTAGTTTAGATTACGCTCTTGACAACAAAAAATTATGTTTACTTTAGTTAATATTCAAAATTTCATTAAACAACATCATAAAGCTTATCGATTACTTTACCATTCCGACAAAATATACGCTAGAGATTGTTCTAATATGTCAAACTCTAAAAAATCCGTTTATGTTACCCGCCCAGATGTAGCAGCTATCGGCTTGGATATTCTAAAAAAGGAGTAAGTTTGAATCTTTAAAGAGAATACTGTAATTAACAAAAAAATTTCAGCTTTGATGTTAGTGTCTGGTATAAGAGTGAGCCAGTACCCCGTGAGGAATTGTTAAAACAAATTCCGGGCAAAAGTGCTTTATTTTGCGCTTTAACTGAAAAGATTGATAACGAGGTTATTACTAGAGCAGGGCCACAGCTCGAATGTATTGCTACGATTTCTGTAGGTTACGAACACATCGATTTAGAAACATGTAAAAAACTGGGAATACGTGTGGGTTATACACCCGATGTCCTAACAGACGCTACTGCCGAACTAACTATGGCTTTACTGTTGGCTACGAGTAGACGTCTCTTCGAGGCCAACAGAGATGTTTATAGCGGTGGTTGGAAGCCATGGAGTCCCAATTATATGTGCGGCCAAGGTTTAAAAGGCTGCCAAGTAGGTCTTTTTGGTTTTGGTCGCATTGGTCGAGAAATCGCCTCGCGATTGTTGCCCTTTAAACCCAAGAAAATAACATATACTGCGCGCAACCAACAGCCAGAAGTCGCTAAAAAATTGATGGCAAGTTATGCCACGTTTGAAGAGATGGTGTCTGAGTCAGACGTCATTATTGTTTGTTGCGCCCTTACACCTAGTACCAAAGAAGTATTCGACAAGTCCGCTTTTAGAAATATGAAACGAAATTGCGTTTTTATAAATACTGCACGAGGAGGTATAGTTGATCAAAACGCTTTATATGAAGCCTTGAAAGAGAAACGAATTATGGCTGCCGGACTCGATGTTACTACACCAGAACCGTTGCCATTAGATGATCCCTTGTTAAAACTCAATAACGTTGTTATATTACCACATATTGGAAGTGCTGATATTGATACACGCATTCAAATGTCACATATCACTGCTTTAAATATATTGGCGGCTTTAAAGGGTGAGAAAATGGTAGCTGAAGTGCAATTGTGAATTGTGAATATTCGATGCATATGTACTGTAAATAATATATATGCAATGTAAAATATTCGGTGCATTTGAAAACAAATATATTCTAACATTTAAGTGATGGTTGCTTATAACCGCGTCGTAATTCTTTAATCGACAAAAAATATTTCCTAAATATGACTACTGTGTTTATTGATTTAAATACCAGAGATATCACTTTTTCAAAAAGAAAATTTTTTACATTCCAAACCAAAGAAATGGCACTTGTAGGAGCTGAAACTCAATCTGCGTACGAAGACATCCACTCCACTTATTCATATACTCCTTATGGTAATTCAAATCTATCTTCTAATCGCGTTAGACGTTAGATGGAAATTGTATGAAACACCTAAGTATCACCACTAATTTTTCATGGCCAACAAGTCCCGTTCTAATAAAAGAAGAATGTCATCGACGAAGTTATTCTCTGAATTGTTCAAAATGACGGAAAAGTGTAAAAAAAAGAACCCTACAACTAACCTTCAAAAACCCCGTTCAACTTGAAGCGGTAACCACAGTCATTTAATTCAGCCAACGGTCCAACATGTAAGAAATATCCTCTATTCTGCTCGAGATTATCAACAACTCAAATTTATAGACTTTATCCTTTATTCTACTCATTTCAAGCGAAAAATATTCTGATATTTTTAAAATGTTACATTAATTAGCTAGTCCTGAAACTAGTCGATTCTAAAACAAAGGAGCTTCCTAAATGTGTCCCCGTCGGTCAAAAAAATTTAAAGTCTCTCAGGGTACTAAAAAAGCGGTAGTCGGTAGTCTTCAGTAGTGCTAATAATTAAAAAAAAATGAAGCTAGGGAAACGCGGAAGGATAATACTAAGATCTTTCCATTACGCCGTACTAAGCCACGGTCAAACACGTACGCATTCCATGCGAGCAGACTTGTGCCGCTTGTATAAATGAATAAAAGGTTCTTCTAAATAATTTGAAATTAAAAATAAAATTTGGAACATCCACAAATCTTGTAGCTAAGAAAGGAGCAAACCACAATTAATAATAATGATTCCCATTTTTAGTAATCGCAAAAACTTTTGTCACGTATTAACAATCTAGCAATATGGTTTTGAATAAATTTATATACTTTAGTCCTCTCCAGGTGGTAAAGGTTGATTCACATCTGGTGCAATGATAGCTGCAGAGCTCAGAACTGGGACAGTCGTTACTGTAGATATTGTTGATATCTCCTGAGGATCTTCGATTTCCTTTTTGATATTGTCAATCGAAATAAATCCACCAGAATCGTCCTGTCGTAAAAGGCAGAGGAAATAGTAATAACTGTATTTGTTAAAGCTAATAGATCAACAATTGACACTACCGTTATAAAAACATCCGTAGATTTGCCCGAAATTATGTCTTTAATCTGTGGCGTTATTCCAGACATGGGCTCATCTTCTATACTTTGAGCATACTCCAGCAAAGGTTGTCGAAGCTCGGGACACTGATCCAAAGCATTGGCTAATTGCTGTGGCGGTAACTGCAACATAATCGGCAGTGCTGTAGTTTTCAAACGTTGTAGGCACTTTAGGAACCCTTCCCATATTACTTTTTGACGCCATACTTGTTTAAGAATTAACCGTTGTAGCAAATTTAAAACGAAATTTCCAAGGCGTGGATACAAAGACAAACTTTGTATCACGGTACGCATAAGCAATGTAGGGGTGGGTGAAATTTCAACTAATTGTTGTAGAACACTAATTAGTACATCGTACGTATAAACATCTTTCTCTGAAAGACAGAGAGAGGTGGCTTTTACGATACACTTTAAATCACAATCGCTAATGTCGATATTATGCAGAGTTACCAAAATGTCAGTTGGCGTAGCGGCAATGACTTGGTTGGCGAACTCCGGTCCTATACTCAACAAACGGTTAAACACTTCTCTCACCACCACCTGATTCAATTTTATTAGCTTAGGGAGTGCGTTTAAAATTTCCTGACGTGTCAGACCATTTAAAACGGGAATAAGTATACGCACATCTTTGATTTTATTTGCATATAAGTCACGCACCCGCTGCACTAATTCGAGATGAGGCGTGGACACCTTTTCCGTTAAAATGTAAATGATTCGTATTATAAGAGTTTCACAACCTTTTGGGCAGTCTTCGATAACTCTTAACACAACACTATCATCAGGACCTATCTTCTTAATCGGTGCGTCTATACATCTTAAAATTGTGCGTTTTAGATCAGCAGAGGTTTTGGCATAAACTTCAATTAATTTGTCCAAATAGACTTCGGTATTAAAGGGCATTAATACCAGTAAGAGTGACAGACATAACTTAGCTATCTCCTCACGCCAAGCAGTTTCCACTTCCGGACGACCATAATCACTCCTAAAGATGCTAGCAGGAGGGACTTCCTTTTCCAAATAGCCTGCCCATTCCAGCGCAAACTCGTCTATACGTAAAGGCATAATTTTGTGTTCATGATACAAAGCCACAATGTGCTCCACCGCTTTCTCACGGATATCAGTACGCTCATGCACACAAAAACACAGCAACAAACGTAACAATTTATTTTTACGAGGTGGTCTTAAGATGGTCATGTCTTTAATTAAATCTAAGCCATGGTTAGTATATTCCTCAATAACAACAAGGTCCAAGAGAGGTTTCATTGCTTCATCTGGTAAAAGGGGTGCCTCTAAAAAAATCCTTCTTAGCAAGAGAATTTTATCACGAAATTCACATTTCTCTATAACGCCTTTAACCATTTGAGTGAGAAATTCATTATAAGCGTAATCGGGCCTATTCTCAGATTTGACATAAGAATGCCGTGTGAAACCCTGTAAAAGGCAGTATTCTTCGTAAAGCCATGAAAAACCCAAATCGATGCGTTGTTTAATATCCATCATTATGAAATCGAAAATATAATAACGAACATTGTCTGGAAAAGTGGCGGCCATAACGGTCAATATACGACGGCGCTTAGCGGATACACCGCCAGCTATAGACTGACGCTCCGAACGCAGCACACGTTTAACTGCATCCATAAGAAACTTCTCCTTCGTTTGCCTTGGAAAGGGTTTGGTCACCTCTTGCAATTTCAAAGCTTTAGCTTTTTGTTTCATGCGTTCGATTAATTCTTGTTCTCCTTTTAACCTTTCCATGTTTTCGCGTAATTTTTTGGTCGCCTCTTCCTTACGTATTTGTTCTTCATCCGTTATTCCTGTACAAGTAGATTCCCTAACAATCATTTCATCTACTTCCATGAGCTCCTCTGAGACGTTGTTTTTCTCTACTGGTTTCATAGGAGGTTCCTTTGTTAACACCGCTGCTCCTGGCCCTAGCCTCAAGGCAGTCATTTGTTCTCCCAAGCCATGAGATATTTTAGCTATTTGTTGATTTGTCGAGAGATCTCTTACGGGCGTATACCCTCTGAGAAAATGTTCGGGCGCGCTGTTGGGTAATTTAGGCAAATGTTCCATAATCAAATTGACTACAATGGAAACTGAACGCAAATGTTCAGTTATAAACTTTTCATTGACTTTGGTAGATTTTTCCTTTTGTTTGTTTAACTCGTCTTCATCTATTTCCATTTCTACATCTTTAGACACAGAATTCCCGTCTTCCTTGCTTTCTATGTAAGCACATAAGCGCATCTTTTTACTTAAACTATTGGTGGCATTATCCAAAATGCGCTTTTGTCTTCTCAACTGTTCTTGTTTATCCATTTTAGGTATGGCTCGTTGTATTTCACTTTGCGAAGAACCCAAATCATGTAGTAATTGTTTGACTGTAGCTTGATATTCATAAGATCCCTTATTTTTTAATAAAGTAGTTAACTGCATTTTCAAACTCTTTCTCACTGAGCTGACTTGCGAATCCGTTAAAGTAGGGGGCAAATTTGAATTCAAATATTTGAAAGCTTCTATCACCAAGCCCATAAAACTTGGTCTTAGCTTAGCTATGGTACACAAACTGCCGGTGCAAGCTATTAAATTTACGGAAGATATATGTGTAGCGGCGTGAAACTTCAGCAAAATATCGAATATATTAAAGGCTTCTTCTTCTAACTTCTTCCGTTTCAATATTCTAATGTTTTCGGAAACGTTATCCAAAGAGAAATCGTTATCCTTTTTCTGAGTATCCTCGTCAGGATAACTTTGAAGAACAACAACACCCTCCAAAAACTTAATTGCATTTGTACGTATACCATCATTATCGTTATCGATGAGATCGAGAATTTGGGCTTTAATTAAACTCAAGACGTTCCAAGCTTGGTCAGCACTGTCAGTCAATTCTTGTTGGCTACAAATCCACTGTAATCCATTTTTATAAATGCTACCACAAGCTTGTATAACTCGTTTAATAACTTGGGGTGAACGGTCACGCAACAGCATTGAAATTACGTTTACAATTTGTGGCAAGTACTCCACTTTTGACTTGCTGTAAACATATATATAGAGTGCTTATAATCGTTTCAAATATGCAGCAAAAAAAACGTACCATATTTTTTCCATGAAACTGACCACCTGTTTCCGCACGTCCATATTGGCGTCGTGAGCTAGTGAAAGAATGTGCTCTAAAAACTCTTCTAGCAATTCGGTACAAGAACCCATTATAGTTTCTTGTACTTTAACCAATAATTCACATTTTGCTTGAGACTCGGCCGTTGTCGCCAATTCATTAAGCCATTCCACTACCTATTGTTTGCAAAAAGTCGAATCAGTGTTATGAGCAGATTTAATATCTTTTACTATATCACTTACTCTAGCTCGAGCATTTGCAGTTTTTTCATCAGTAAATAAATTGGCAGTTTCGCTTAAAAACTGAGGACGACCCAATATGGGATCCATTCTTTCCCTCAACTTAATAACTCTTAACTAAATAATTCTTTGCCAAAAATACTGAAAAAACATCTAAAAATCTACAAAATCTCTAGTTACTTTACTTAAATTGTCTTTCGGTAATTTAGCAGCACTTTCCTTTGACGTAAGTGCAGTGTTACCGGAGGTTATAATAAATTCAGAATTAAACGGATGAGTTTTCGAGTTAAAACCTTCCAAGCGGAAAACACAATGGACAATCGCGCTACCGTATTGTTTTACATGAAAATGTAAACAAAAGCATATGATTTTAGAAGCAGAAATAAAGAAATCAACATAAACAACAAAATTTCCTGAAAATAATAACAAGAAAGTTAATATAAAAATAAACAAGCCTGTTTATTGAATAGTGATAAAGAAGATTGATTTGGACATATAAGCCACAAATTTATTGGCTTAGTCCAACTTCACTCAACAACCCCAAAAAAAAAGAAAAACAGATTGATTAGATATTTGTACATATATATATTAGATATACTTTTATATAAATGGAACTATCATTTGGAAATAACATCTATTACTCTCTAATAAGACAATTCAACGAATATATTTAACATTTATGACAAATGGCCTTTGTTGCTTGTTTTCAATTTGTTACAAATAGTGTGTGAGCAAGTCAAAATTGCAAATCACGTAATAATAAAGAAAATGTACATAAGTTTAAGATAAACATGAATTACATAAGTAATTTCTAAATTTAAAATAAGTTTCCCTTATTTCTTGTTCGTTGTTTCCCATTCTTTTATTTGTATGTATACACGCAAAACACTACGATTTGTCAAATCCCATAAAATTTTGTAAAAAGCCGGCAAAGTTGAATTTCCAACCCAAAAATAGAGGCAACACGTTATTGTGAAACTAAAGTGACCATATAGTATTTGTTTTTCAAGACTGTTCTTCATTTCTCCAACTTGGTCTAAAATGTGACGAAGATTAAAGGTAGCGCATTAATTGTTTTCGTTTGTAGGATATTTGTCTGTTATTACGGTAAATTATTATGGTAAATTCGCTATTTGCTTGTTGATTTGCATCCAGTGATTAAATCCACAGGCATTCTTAGGTTTTCCACACAAAGACGCGTTATTCCGTTTTTCAGGTTAATAGGTCCCGAGCGGTCCCAATGAAAGAGAGTGTTCCATACTATTTCACAAGAAAAAATAAACAAATCTATGTAAATGTAAACTAAAATACATAGTTTGAGTAGCAGAAACATACCAAACAATGTAAATATAGAAAATGAATATATGAAAAATAACAGTGACGAAGTTTACGCAAAAACTCTGTGGTTAAGCAGTAATATAGAGAATTAAGAATTATGGGAAGATATTGAGTAAGACCATTTTTTCAAAATCGTGATGCCGACGGAGTTTTAGACACATCGTTGGAACAAATGTGTCTGCTCGACCATGTGAAATTTCACGAAACTGTGGGGAGAACTCGAAAAGTTTTGAAATGTAATATGAAGTTCTCGAAGATCAATTTCATATAATTTCAATGCGGTCGTCCATTGCAGATTTTTACTCACACTCGTCTATATATTTACTACTAGGAATGGATAGGGAATTGAATATAAATATATATAATATTACACATTACATTGGAGTATTCACAGCTAAAACAGACATAAATGTCTGTCATGTTTTTCAATATTTTCTCAGCTATAATCAAATAATATTACATTAAGAAAAAAAAAATATAAAATAAAATAAAATATATTATGTAAAAAATTACTTTATTGTTGTTGGTGAAGTCTCAGGACTGTTTAAGGCTGTTTACGACTGTTTAAGACTGTTTTATAGAATTATTGCATGTATAATGGAAATTATAAATGGAAATTACATCACATGCTGAAAGGTCCTATATTCGCCTCACCATTTGAAATAATATTCGATAATCTGTCTCTACATAAATGGCAATATAAGAAATTTTTATATAGAATTAAATATTGTTATAATTTGAAATACCAAGTTAGTTGGGTAATTTGTGTAAATATGGATTTCATTTGTAGAAGTTATGGAAAATTTTCACCATTGTTATCCAGCTTCATATAGGAATTGATGCATTCAGGACCCCATAATACGTAGGTAGAAATTCTTGATCGGCGCCGATCGATTCAGATTTATTATCTTAGACCATTTAAATCGTTTGTTCAAATATTTTCCTGTTGAGTCCACAAGTTTCAAGATATTTTGATGAAATTTTTTGATATGTTAACTTTTGCAATCTGCAGAAACTAACAGAAAGAAACTAACAGAAAGTGCCCCGGTGGATTCAGTGGAGATATAGACCAACGAAGGATGAACTGACGGAAGAAGCTGCACTCCGCAACAACCAGAGGCGCACGAAGCTTAAGGGACGCTCCTTTAAGGCTATATTTGAGCGGTCTAATCGGACATAGCCCGCATTCAGGAGCCATGGATAAATGCAAGCGCCATTCAGGCCTGCGCAGCAAGAAATGTAACTTGGTTTACAGCACCTAACACGGGCAGCCTAGATCCGTCTTGTTCATTGGAGAGAATATAACCCCCTCCACTTTGAGAGTTTACTTGGGAATCTAGCGGCTGTGAAGTCGGTTAGCACAGTTGAGATTTATGATCCCTATGAAAAAGATAGCGCACGGGCGAACAAGTTCTTTTGCCAAATAATGCTCCTATTAATTGGCCAAAAATTAGTGAAACTACACAACACAGACCTTGCAAACTAGAAGAAAAATGCCAATAATAGTGTATTGGACTCACTGTTCGTATGATCGTTTATATATCCATACTTTAAATGGTCTAAAGAATTCACGTTTGCCGTTGTTAAGCATAAATAAAAAGTATTTTTGATAAATTGTTACATGAAGAACCTTTGTTTTATTGAGTATTATAAGTAAAAAGTTCTACATATTGTACATACCTATAAGTCAATTATTTGTTTTTTTTGCTCTATATACATATATATGATATATGGGCATTGAAGGAATATTTGAACAATCTGCTAGTAACCTTGAAGATTTCTATCTTCTTCTATCAGTTCATCCGCATCATCGTCCCAACGCTAACATGCATCCCATGAGGCACCTTTAGATATTTAATTGATTTTCAACCACGGCGTTCTTAATCTTGAATTTTATTCATTAGTCTTAATTTGAGAAGTTATAATGTTAGTCTCCATAATCCGCTTTAAGTTTATGCCACCATGATGAACCCTATTTTTGTAATAATTGTTCCACAATTTGAAAACTACCATTTATTGCTCTCTGAAAAAATAATTTGACGAATTTATTCAAAATTTATGGTAAATGATCTTTATTGCTTGCTTTTCATTTCTTATAAAATGACACATAGTAATAACCAAACTTGAAAATTATAAAAAAAAAAGTTTTAATTAGTACAGAATAAACTTAAATTAGATAAATAACTCTTAAATTTAAAAGAAACGATTATCATTCCTTCTTGGGTTTTTTCGTTCTCATTTCATTTGTTTGTGTACATGCAAAACCATATGATTTGCTAATTCCTACCAAGTCTTGTAAAAAATTGGCAAAATTGAAGTCCCATCCCGAAATAACAATAACGTGTTATTGTATCAAAGCGATATAAGTTTAAAAAGTTGAGCCCGCGCTAATTATCATTGTTCGATATATGCGGTTCGCACAGCCGCCTCTTCATGTAAAATGAGTTTCCCAACGAAGAACAAGATTATTTAGGCAACATGCGAAATACTATGAAAAAATCGAGCAACGACTGTAAATGAAAGAAAATAACTGAGGAATTTAATAACATGAGTAACCTTTTTCTACGGTGTTATTGGAAGTCTGCGAAGCACGTTATGCTTTACAAAAAGTGATGTTGGCATTTAAACAATGAATATTAAATAACAAACTGGTTGCTTGTCAACCAAATATTCTACCAAGCACTCTAAGTTTTCGAATTTAGATATCCTAATAGATAATTTATATAATCTTCAACTTCGTAATATGTGTATATGTAATGCCGCCGCCGAAAACCCTTCAGCTTAGTTTAGTTTATTAATTAGTAAAAAAAATTATTAATTACAACACAATTATGCAATCGTTATCATCACTATAATTAAGTTTGACTATACTGTGTCTTGCAGCACGTTTGTGAACCATAGTAATATCGGACATAGGCACAATGGGTACATTGTACAATGTGATTGAACAGAATGCTTTTATACCCACTTTAAATATACTTGGGCTAACAATCGTTTTCATATTGAGTACAGAGCTTTCCACAATTTAATCACATTAACAAATTTAATATTTATTCCATAATTTGGAAATTACTCTTTAATGTAATAAAACAATTTGGAAAATAATTTTTGTTGGGTTTTTTGGAACAACGAACGAGAATTTACTCAGCGATAAATAACTAATTGTCAGTTAGAAGGAGCAAATTCAAGTGGGTTTGAGAATTAAGAAATATGAGTTACTTGTTCACCGCCTAAATGAACGGACTTTTCTAGTTAAGTACAAACGCTTCGAAGTATATTGTATATGTTCATCTTTGATATTTCTAGTTTCTATTTATTTAATTTTGCATGAATAACTTATCTGAATTCGTGTGGTTAGATAGTAGCCTTTTTTTTTTTAAATAAATATTTGTAATTTGGAAAATGCTTTACCCGTAATTAATTTATGATTTCACTCTTCTTACTTTACTGGCAAATGACATTTTGATAATTTTTAGTAAGTCAATTGTCTAAGATTTGGTAACACTTAACTCGCAATGAATTTCCATTGATTTTCATTAAAGAAATTCCTTGGACAGAATTAGTAAACGAGTTATTAATTAATAAATGTTCTTTTTTCGTAAAATATTATGGGAAAAGTGCTAAACATTTAAGAGAGAAGAGTGATTTGACTTTTTATAATAATTACAATACGATACATTTCGGGAAGCTACGCGTAAAGCGAAATGAAATATCAGCTTTTTTTTTGGCAAAACTAAAAAAAGAAGCAAAAGAAAAATAGCCAAGAGAAGGTAATCATACGCCTTAATTTAAAGTTGTTGTACTTCATCAGTAAATTAGACTACCAGCAACAACTACAAAAGGAAGAGATTAAGCAAGACAAGCGAAAAGAAAACAAAAAAATCACAATCTAATTAAGAAAACGACGACAAATCAACAGAGTTGGGTTGAAAAGAAACTTGAATCAAGGCCCGTTTTTACGACGTATCAACAATTTTTTCGGGTTCCCTTATACGTTTTATTAATTTAAATACGGATTTTATTTGTGTTTAGCAAAAACGAAGCCGGCTTTAGTGAGTAAAACGCTAGTGTAAGCGTTAACTGTCGCTTAGCTGTCAATGTCAGGCAGCCAAACCCATGCCGGCTCCGGTGTCGGTGTTGCGAGTGGTGGAGGGAGTCACGGCAGCGGTGGAGGTATTGGCGTAGACGCCAATAATGGGGGAGGGGGAGGAAGTAGTCAAGCCGGCAGCAGCGCTGGCAGTTCGTCGCATACTCAGCCACCTCACCAAGAACAATCACAGCAGCAACAACAGCATGCACTGCCTCAAATTGTGACTATGGGGACATCTAGCACTACTACCGCGGCAGTGGCTGGCTCGACCACATCAGCGGAAGCCTTAAACATGGCGGCGGACTCATCGCCACGAGAATCCGGAGATGATTCTGAGGACGAAAGTGAAATATTGGAAGAATCTCCGTGTGGGAGATGGCTAAAACGGCGTGAGGAAGTCGATCAACGCGATGTGCCTGGTATCGATTGCGTCCATCTGGCAATGGACACCGAAGAGGGTGTAGAAGTTGTCTGGAATGAGGTGATTTACGCCAATTTGCAAGAATTAAAATCGCAAGAGGAAAAGATGCGTCAAGTGTTTGACAATCTATTGCAATTGGACCATCAGAATATTGTCAAATTCCATCGCTATTGGACGGATATTCAACAGCCAGAACGACCACGACTCATATTCATTACGGAATTTATGTCGTCCGGTTCCCTTAAACAGTTCCTTAAACGCACTAAGCGTAATGCCAAACGACTGCCACTGGAGGCGTGGCGTCGCTGGTGCACACAAATTCTGTCCGCACTCAGCTATTTGCATTCCTGCACACCGCCCATCCTCCACGGCAATCTAACCTGTGATAGCATTTTCATCCAGCACAATGGCCTCGTTAAAATTGGTACTGTCGTACCAGATGCAGTGCACTACAGCGTGCGACAACAGCAGCACAAAGCTGTCGAACAAGGTGCTTTACATTTTATGGCCCCTGAATATAGTGCAGCTGAGCAACTAACTGCCGCTGTGGATATTTACGCTTTCGGTATGTGTGCCCTAGAGATGGCTGCTCTAGAAATACAGAATAGCTCGGGTGACACGACATCAAGTATCAATGAAGAGACAATACTTAGAACGATCAATAGCTTGGAACACGATTTGCAGAGGGATCTTATTTTTAAGTGTCTGCGAAGAAACCCATCTGAACGACCGACCGCAAGTGATTTGCTATTTCATCCGTTATTGTTTGAGGTAAGCACCATATTTGCATTAGTACGCGTGAAAAGAGAGAGTGAGTAAGAACAAAGTCTTGTATTTATGCAAAGAGTATGAGGCAGAGAAGTGAAACGAACAAAAATTAGGACACCATTTCTTGGCTGACTAATCAATGTATGTAATTAATATATATATATATATAAATACATATATGTATAATATATCTTTGCAGCGCAAGCCGCTAATAATAAGAATCAAAAAATGTGAATTATTTGAGAATAAGAATCAAAAAATGTGAATTATTTGAGAATAAGAATCAAAAAATGTGAATTATGTGAGAATAAGAATCAATAAACGTGAATATTGTGAGAATAAGAATCAAAACATGTGAATTATGTGAGAAAAAGAACCAAAAAATGAGAATTATATGAGAATAAACACCAAAAAAGTGAATTATGTGAGAATAAGCCTCAAAAAATGTGAATTGTGTGAGAATAAGCCTTTTTACATGCATGTTCATTTAG
Source organism: Glossina pallidipes (assembly GCA_000688715.1). Lineage (NCBI taxonomy): Eukaryota > Metazoa > Arthropoda > Insecta > Diptera > Glossinidae > Glossina > Glossina pallidipes. The sequence continues at coordinate 688,317 of KK499883.1, forward strand.
TTAGCTATTTTAGATAATGAGTCGTGGGCAACGTTTGATTTAAAGTCTTTATTGATTCCTAAAAATAGGCTTCCCTAGCTTAAAGACAAAAATGCATGATCCGTATTTGAGAAACATTAGTTGGTGTCTGCCATTTTTCTTTTCTGTGGCTTTCTTCCAATTTTCTGTCACATTATGAGAAATGATCTCAAATGCAACGAGAACAACATACCATGTCAAATGATATAACCTTCATAAGTAATTTATTTAAGTTAAAGATCAACAACGAATACATTATAAATAGGATGAATACAGCTTTTGACTGTTATCGTTCAATTAGTACACATTTATGCATTTAGTATGCTTGTATTGTTTTTTTTAGGTGCACTCATTGAAGCTACTGGCCGCCCATTGTCTGATATTTGCACCAAAAAATCGCACTATGTTTTCCGAGACTGTAATTGATGGGATGATGCAACGATTCAACAGACCCGAAGTTATAATGGCGTACATAATGTTTTCGGATGGAGGGGTTTGTGGTCTTAGTGAAAGTGAAAGCCTTCCAGACAATCAAGAGGCCAACATACCCGAAGAAAATGAACAAAGGCTGAAAGCTCACTCGAAAACTATGCACGAGTATCGCTTGTCTGACGTTCCATCGGCCGATAAACTCGAAAAATTTGTGGAGGACGTTAAATTTGGGGTGTATCCCTTAACAGCCTTTAGTGGTAAAAAGCCACCGCATTTCCGATCTCGGGCCGCTTCACCTGAGAGAGCGGATTCAGTGAAATCCGCTTCTCCCGAACCAGTTGACATTGAATCGCGCCGCATAGTCAATATGATGTGCAGTGTTAAGAAATTGAAAGAAGACAGTAGCGATATTTTAATGACCATTTTACTACGCATGGATGATAAAATGAATCGTCAATTATCATGTGCTGTCACCGAAGATGATAATGCTGCTGATTTAACACAAGAATTGGTACGGTTAGGTTTCGTGCACATAGAAGACCAGGATAAAATCCAAGCTCTATTAGAAGAGACCTTACGCAGCACTTTTTCAGAAGGTGGCGCTGCGTATGGGGAGTTCGGAGCACAAGAGCGCACTTTTAGTGCTACTATAAATGAACAAAGTGGTGGCAATGGCGGTGGCAATAGCAGCAATAACAATACAACCAACATAATGTTATCAAAAGCAACACCAGGCTCACCAGCCTTAATCACCAATCAACACGAACGTAACTGGTCAGTAGCTGATACGGACGCCAGTAGTATGGCCATGTTGCAAAATCAAAATCTAACACAAATGCCTGTCACTACGATCACGTCACCTGTGCCACCTACGGCAGCAGCGGCTGCTGCTCTCGGTTTGTCTGTAACATTACCGGCCATGGTTACAGCTGATCCTTTGGCCGGTACTGTTATGTATGTGCCTCATGAACAGATGCAACTGCAGCAACAACATCAGCAGCACCATTCTTCTTTTCCTCAGCATCAACAACAGCATTCGTTAATTCCCAATACCATAGTATCTATGGATGTAGTGGATATTCAACATCGACAGCAACAACAACAGCGCCTATCAGGTTCAGCAAACCATTCTTCTACTAACCTCACGACCATTGATAACAACTCGCCTACAACCACCACTACCATCAATTAAAACATAGTATTTAAAAACGGTAAAATATTTTTATTATTTTATTTATACAAACAAACCAAGCACATCTCTACATTCACACAAAGAGAGGAGAGAAAAATTCAAAGAAATTATATATTCATTTAACTCAAGAAATCAATTCAAACACAATAACTTTCTTCACAAGCAAGAAAAAAGACTAAATTAACGACTCTTAACAACAGAAATAAGTAAATTTTGAGATGCAGCGTTGTAATTATCTACAAATGCGAATATGATTAGTATTGTAAATTAAGTAAGAAACCCATTTTACGGTTTCTTTACGAAAAGAAACGAGGGTGCAAAAAAGCGAGAAAAATGATTTGAATGAATATTTTTATAACTGTAATTGTTAACAAAAAAACCTTACATTGTTAACAGAAAACAAAGGAATTTTTGTTACCCACTTGCATGTTGCTTGTTGTAACTGTTATATTAATGAGGAGATGTCGATGATGATAGAATCATGTATGATTATCACACGCTATAATTATTTTATATAATGTAAACATTTTTTACGGTTTTTTTTTTTGGTTAACACAGGAAAAGAATAAAGTTTTTTAAAAATTGTGTGCTATTCTGAAATACCCGATTAATACATAAAACTGAGACGAAAAATAAAAAAGAAAAACTTGATTCGATATTGAGATTAACAAAAAATTCGGCATAGGAGAAAAAGACAAAAAAAGGCTTCCAATTACTAAATAAACTTAATGCTGGCTAAACAATTATTTCATTAAATCTACGCGAACACTAATTACATTATAAATAATTTAAGCAAATAAATGCAGAGATCTTGAAAATTAGAATAGACTGAGAGCTGTTCGAATAATTGAAAATATATATATAAATATCACAAAAACTCTAAACAATGTCTTTATAGCTAAAAGCCAGTAATAAACCGTATGCAATCAAAGTTACGTAAATAGCAAATGCAATTCAGATATACTGCGTACGACACACACATATAAGCTGACATATTACAAGCCGTGGGTTTTGCATCGATCTGAGATAGAAAACCGCGGGTTTTGCATCGAACTGAAAAAGAGATGAGGAATGAGTTCGACCACCTGTGGAATATATAGGAAAAAACATCAAAACAAACTGATGACTGTGACAACACTTCATTTAATTTGCTGTGCTTATAAAAACACATTAATTAAATATAAAAGAAATTAGGATTAAAAAAGAATTTTCCTGCTTAAGGATCAAATATGTCAATGTATTAATAATGATAATGATAATTATGTAAATGTGAAAAAAGTACCATATTTAAGTGTATTTATTAAAACCTTTAGTCACTTTCCGAGAAAACAAGACAAGCAGAAATAAATTTAAGACAAAATTTTCAAAAAAAAATAAACTAATTGAAATCATAAACAAAAGTATTATATCAATTGTAAACAGAGGAGTCATATTCAGCTTAAACCAAATATCTCTTAACTCTTGAATAAGAAACGGCAAGATGGACAACGCAGTTACGAAATACAATTTACAAGTTGGCTACACAGCTCCAATAAAGGTCAAAGAAAGAAAAATGACTGGATAATGATTTTAGAGAAGACCACCGTAAAGGTAGCAGCGTCAAATGAATTTGATCAATGCCAACAAGTTACGAACCATATCAACCATATCGTCCAAAGAAGATAGCATTTTTATGGCTCTAAAATATTGAGAAATCAAACCAGAAATATAATATCGTATTGTGTCCAGCAATGTGTTGGCTAAACTCAGTCATTTCATAAATGCATTTCGCTCGGATAAAGTGATTTAAAATAAATAGATTTAAAAGACGTTCTACATATGTCAGTAAACGAGAAAGAAATGAATAAAATAACCCATCTTCACTTCTCTGATGCGTCCAAGAATATATTATGTATACCATGCAAAAGAAGCAAATTCTCTTATTCTCTATTTTCATACCTACCACTGCAATCGAGCAGCGGCTTATATACGCTTAGGTGAGAACGAGCGAGTGGTAGTAGAAAGGCTTTACGGTAGACTTGGGATAGCCTACTCAAATTTACTTAAGTGCGGAGAAGCCCAACAGGCTTATTCCAAAAGTATTGAACTAGAACCAGACAATCAAGATTATTGCAATAATCTAGAAGTGGCTCGTAATACGCGTGATCATGCCCAAGACAACGTAAATTTTCACTTATACTACTACAAAATTTAATTTTTTCTTGGAACTCGTCAATACGATGCGGAGGATTTTCAGCCGGATAAATTTTCTAATTTCAGGAATGAACCTTTCCATTTCTGACGACCGCACGTCGTTTCTAAGTATCGCTGACCCGCGAGATTTTCTTTTAGGCTGTTTTGGATATGGGATGAGAGGAGATCTTGAAATAACCAACTTTGTTTTGACAACAGCATGGTTTTTTTTTGTTTAGGATTTTGTTCACGTCTTCTTTTTAATTTTTTGAGGAAATCACATCTACACAAATAAATGAAAAATGAAAAATATAGCAAAACTGTACAAACAAACAAAGTGGAAGGTTATATTAATGATGCTCTGAGACAAATGGAAGAAAATGTCACATAAAAAATCCAAATAAATTTATTTGTTGGTGGAAAATATTGTTATATGCGAAGAGGAAATAATAAATGAAAAATTACTATCAACATATCTGCCTGGCACGGGTAAATTTCTATCATAAATGTTTTATAAACCAGTCATTTCTAATGCTTCTTTGCAGTTTTATGCAACGCATTCCAAGAAAATAACTTTCATTTTGAGCGAATTCATTTATTTTCCTACAGAGAACTTTAATAGAAGAAACGCAACAAACGAAACAATTATCGGAAATTGGGTACTGATGATGTGTCTTGGTTAACTAGCTGTCGCTTTGACGGCGTAACTTGAAAGCCATTTAGTTTTACATTATCTATGGCTACGATTTATTTAATATCAATTAGCGCAGTACGCGAAACCTTCCAAAGGACAAAGGAGGTGTGATGCAGGTTAGTACCTGAACGCGTAAGAATAAGTACGATATACGTATATGTTTATGTTTTATGGATTATGGATAAAAACTAAATTATAATCACAAACTTGTACTGTGTATAACTACCAAATAGATTCTCTCGCGCATGTCGCGTACATTTAAAATATGTTAAGACTTGGCAGCACTTTGCGAATTTTTGCACAAATTAAAAGACATAGTCCATAATGATTAAAATGATCGGAACGAAACAAAATCGATAATGGAATAACATATCGCAGATAATAAATTTTTCATTTTGAATATATTTAATAGCTGAGAGAACTGACAACTGCACAAAAAAACAATATTTAACAAAGTAGACAAATATATGTTATTGTTTTTAAGTTCAGATGATTTTGCGGCCGTAACCCTATTCATTCATCGAACATTTTAAATAAATATCAATACGTATCAATGAAAATACGAAATTGTCATCTTGGTACCTTATGAATCGAAACACGTACTCAAATACTGCAAGTGGATACAACCCCCTACAAGAACTGACAGCGTGAATCGGAACACGTACTCTTTGTGGAAGTCACAGCCGGTTTTGTGGAACTCAGCCGCTTTTGTGGAATGGCGGCTAGCTTGTATAGTGCTGGCAACACGGTAGAATATTTAATTATGGATAAATGTTGCCGTTTTTCAAAAATATTAAGGAATACTTATATTTATACTTATATACGCACAGTAAAGTGAGTTTCCGAATTTATTATATCTACATTTAATTATTCTAATATTACAGGCAAATGGCAATAACGCACCGAATAAGGTTTGATTACAGATATTTGCCTAAGCTGCCCAGCTGTACTTGTCTGCTTTATTTCTTTTTACAGTTTCAGTACTTCTACATGATGAGTACATTAGTTTTCTTACTATTAACAAAAGTCGAAACGGAATGTATTATCAAAAAAAGAAAATAAATTTGATAAAAAATAATAAAAAGACAAAAATTAAAAAAAAGGCCACATAACACGAGACCGAAATAGAGATAAACACGAAAATTATATAGTGAGTTGAAATATGGATCGGAAAAGGATATACATGGTAGTAAACTGGTTAGCATTAAAGTCGTTATTCGAAACGCTTATCACGTCATATAATCTCGAAATGCTTTCCTCTCATCGACTTGAAGCAAATTATCTTGCGTATTCCATAGATTTCCAACAAGTTAACAAAAACCTATTATGTCGTTGGAACATTTTTTTATCTCATTTCTGTCATCCGCGGTGATAATAAAAAAAAAATTAGATACAAACAGGGCTAAGTCACATTTCGCGATGAAAGTGATGGTCACAAATTTCAATTTTCCAAAATTATCAGCTTATACACTTAACAGAAATAGTGCTGCTACACACGTATGGGCGGCTATAGTGGAACGAGTTTTATGGGTAAACCCGAAGAAAATAAAGTAATAAGTTTGGATTTGAAACTTATTGGCGACGTGGATTTAGTAGGATTCCCTAATGCCGGTAAAACTACTTTTTCTTGAAAGCCATTTCAAATGCCAAGCCCAAAATTAGCTCTTTTAAATTGTTTTATAGGTGTTATATATTTCAATTTCTGTTCTTTTTTGATTTCTTGGAAGGTAAAGTACGCAAAACTATAAGTTTATTTGAAATTTCCTCCAAAATTTATGGTGAAGATGAAAGCAGACGTGCGAATATCGAAAGCAATATTTTGCAAAAGTGCATGTTGTAAGCTATACGAAAGATAAATATGGGAAGTGGTACATGAGGTACCTTTATTTGCCTCACAACGCTTATCCATGGATTTATCCGAACGTTATGATGTCCACAAATTTCGTAAATCAGTATGTACAAGCGTAATTTAGAGATGGTTCTTGCTTGGACCATGACGCCAAAAGGTAGGTACAAGAATGTTTGGATAAAACTTTGATATATATTCGTCGTCGAGCTTTAACAAAAATAATGATGTCGCCAAAAATGCGATGATGCGACGTGAATTCTTTTGTTTTCTATTTTTCAAATTTGTACAAAACTAAAGTAATTAATTATGAATTTACAATTTCCTTAATTTTTTGCAAACTCTTATAAATATATATTCGAATCAATTATATGGCAGCATATCTAATTTTCTTTTACAACTACTAATATACGAAGAATTTAAGTTTTTTATAAAATTTCAATTTAAATAAATTTAACTTAAAATTTAATTTTTTAAATAATTAATTGATGAATTAATATGTTAAGTACGTGGAGATAAATGTAAGCATAAAACGAAAATATTGGGCAAATTTTTTGAGAGAATTTTTTTTTGCAGTTTCTTTTTGGGCAGAAAAAATTATCGGATTTCACTTATAGAATACGTTCACAGAAAACTTCTTTCTTAGCTTATTTAGAAATATTAAATATTTTCTCTGAAAATTTTAAAAATATAATTGAATTTCAAAAAAACAAATTTTCCAAATAATGCGAGCAAGAATTTTCGTAAAAGAAAAACTCAAAACAAAAATGTCCAGTAAGGATATTAATTACAGATGCAGGCTCTGCAATTCGAGAAGATGCGCTGTCTTCAATATAGACATTTATGCCCTACATTATTTTGTGGTGGGTCGCGTTCATTACAGTTTATATATAGGGTTTCACTTGTTATATAGAAGAAAATTTGGGACTAATCAGGCCTTTTTTTTATCATTGTGGTTACAATAAAAGCCTTGCTGCTAAAGCATTTTCATATTAAACTAACTTTCATATCTTTTTTTTATTTGAGTTCAAAGTATTTTTCCATTATGATAAACAAATATATTTAAAAAAAAATTGACAATAATTTAATAAATAATAAATAAATGTATTGTTATGTAAATGTCACGAATGTTTACAAATGCGTTTTGTTTTACGTAAACATTTGGTTAATAAATCTGGTCCATTTTCGTTTGAAAGAACGTAAGTAAGAAAATAACAAACTGTTTCGCTCTATACTAATGAGTTTCTAAAAAAGGAAGTTACTTATGTGATTCACAGATTTATTAATCTAGTCTAATCCAATAGTAGAAATTTGGTAGGAGATGTTTTTAAAAGCTTCTCTGCCCTGGTAGGCCTTGTTAGAAATGGAGTAAGTAGGATGAGTGAATGTTTGTATTCGATTTGAATCTTTTCCAAAAGCCCCTTAAGATGTCTTTATGATGCGATGTCAAGACTATAATAAATGGATCATAGCATTATCTTTCAATCAAAAGTACAATGGATTCTTATCTGCATAGTAAGTTCTCTTCAATTTTTTGCTGGACATTTATCTATTGAAGAACCTAGTGATTGCTTTCACCTAACATCTCCCGCGAAGCTTCAGAGCGATCATCATCCTCAAGACTCCAGTTTTGTACAGAAAATCTTGCGAACCACTTTTATAACTTACCTACACATTGACCTGTATTTTTCCCCCGTTGAAAAGAAAACTAACATACAATGGTTTATATGCTGCTCGTTGGCTTTGAATTTATTTTATTGCTTAGTAATTTATTTTCAAAAAGCTACAACGCGACCCTTGTTTTGCTAATTACGAATTTGATTTAAAATAATTTATGGCTTTATCTACTTTAAGACAACTAGGATTAATAATGAGAATTTTGTCTATATGTCGTTCGCTATAAAGAGACCCTTTAGAGGTTACAGAGATTTAGAGGTTTCAAAGTATTATTTATATTAAAGCAGAACTGTTTTGTAGAGGTTGGTAAAAGCTCTAGAAATAATTCAACGTGTGATATATAAAAAGTGATTATAAAAAGTAAGAACAAAAAAAAATAAACATTTGACTCTAAAAACGCGACACCATCCTGGTAATAGAAGTATCATTTACTGTAGAAATTTCATTTAGTATATAAGAACCATTTAGTACATTAGTGTCATTTGAAACCATATAAAAAATGTGAAATAATAAGAATAAATAAATTAAAATTTAATAAAAAAAAAATTAATCTCTATTTCATTTATATTTAAATCTTACATATAAATTAATATAATTAGGCATATTCTAATTTCCATGTATTTTTCTCACGTTCATTGTTCCAATTATGTTATTACTATTATTTACTACTTATTATTATTATATTTATGTTATATTATATATATTACTATTATTTATTATTATTATATTTATGTTATTTATGTTATATATTATATTATTGTTTATATGTATTATTATATTTATTTATTTATTATACAATGCCTATCCGCGTGTAGAATACAAATCTCACACCGAGTTTCTTGGTTGCCTCAGAAAACATCGCGTTATCTGGAGCAACATAACGGTAAACAAAGAACAGCTTGGGAGCAGCTATGGGAGGAGGTGGAAGTCCCAATACCCGTAGCAAAGGAGAAGCTACGACGAGAAACGGGGATTTGAAGCGCAACACGAAAACGAAGAACAGACCAAATGTTTCTTTTGGCAAAAGAAATGGACGATTTAGATACTAGCCTCGTAACAAAAGCCGTAAAATTGGACCCTACCGCCTTGCAAAATGAGATAATCCGCTTTAAAAAGGTGTTGAAGGAGGAGAAGAAGAACAGCAAGCAGCACACCGCCAAAGTCACCGCCAATATATTTATATATTTATATATTCATCTATCTTATGTATATCCATATTGTACATATTTATCATATCAAATTATATCATATATATTTATGTATATTATATTTATGTATGTATTTATACATTATATTAATGTATTTTTTGTATAATAGATATATAATAGATAATCTGCCAGGTCTATTTACAGTAGCTTATTAAGTTAAATAATAACTCGTGCGGGGTTTTAATTATTATTGTTGTTTTATTATTTTATTATTGGTGTGTATTCTTATTATAAAACCAAATTGCGCGGGATTTTTATATATATATATATATATATATATATATATTATTGTAATTATTATTATAGTTTTACAAGTTTAACAATGGCGTAGATCTAGTGTGCGGTGGTGGTAGCAATAGGGTAGTTATAGTAATAATAGTATCATTATAATCGTTATGGAACTGTGTATTGAAATGCTTAAATTTTTATTCCGAGATTTATAATTATAATATAATAATAGCATATAATAATAAAATAATATAATAATTGAATACAATATGTACAACTTTTTACTTATAATACTCAAGAAAATAAAGGTTCTTCATGTACCGATTTATCAAGAAATAACACAACATTTAATGGTTAATGGAATTATAGATGATGCCGCGTTCTCAGCATCGACTTCATGACTACCGCCACTTATTTAATTATCTTTTTTAAAAGGTCTTCGTCGCCCTCATAATCCATCCAACTATAGAGACGAAAAAGATTAAATTAAATAATTGTTCAGCAAACAGTAGGTATTAAGATTAGTGAACTGTTTCTCAATGAAGTGACTAAGGACAGGCAGACACCTGAAGAAGGCGGTAATACCATTGCAGATGAAGACTTTGGCAATGATAGTGAAGGTTCGGCGCATTTGCAATATGAGAAACGATCCCTTATAGTTAAAGAACACGACCATTTGAAGAAACGCGCAATTTCTTAGCCCAAAAGCCAATTCTAATCTATTTAAACTGGATATACCACCTCCATCAATTATTGTCGGCGACGAAAGTATACTGGAAAGTGAATGTTGAACCATTCACGTTAAACATGTTCAGCTCGCTCTCACACTGCAACATCATTTTTGCTCCTTATATTTACGCTACAACATTATTTAATTTTTCCACATTTTGTTTTTGGATGCTTTTATTTAATCTAGAAAGAAGTTTCCGCTATAATATATGTGCCTTCTATCCGAAAGTCCAGATACAATTTTATTATTTCCGTCTCTTTAATGCTAGTCGATCATATCAGCAAACCGTGAATTGTAAAAAACTGGTTCTTATTACAAAAAAAATATATGTACATTCTTTGTTAAAAAAAAAAATCCAATTTAAGAAGGGTTTTTCTTACACTTAGTGAAAAGAAAGATTAAATACCTTGAAGACAATGATGGCAATGGCAATGGATTCTTAGAACAAATGTTAATTTTAATTTGAATTGACTCCCACTTCTCTCACACTTTCTCAACATATCGTACTTTTTTTTTATAAACGATGTAAAGGAAAGAGCCACCTAACGGCCTTCATCGAAAAATCAAAGCCATTTTACAAGTGCACAAAGAAGTTATACGAAGTGAACAATTACGAAAAAAAAATTAAAAAAAGGAATTAAAAAGGTTAAAAATTAGAAGAAGAAGTTTGTGAAACATTTACATAAAACTGAAATAAGGAAAAACCCAAAAAATTATAAAATTATAAAAAATTTTAGCGTAATAAAACACTTTAGAAAATAAAATAGTTTATTAAAATATATAGCATTTAATAAGTTAAATAAGTGTAAGAAATCTGATAATAAAAGTTTAATAAGTTAAACATATATAAGAAAATTGGAAGTAACAGTTTATGGAATAAATATAGAAAAGAGTAACTTCGAGGAATATAAAGGCACTGTAAGAAATTGACGGTAAGTATGACAGCAACGTCGTACGTAAAAGCTATGCTACCAAAATATTTTACGCCACCAAAAAATTTATACTACCAAAAAATTTTATGCCACCAAAAAATTTTATGCCCCCAAAATATTTTATGCCACCAAAAAATTTTATGCCATCAAAAATTTTATATTACCATTGGTGACGAAAGAGTTGAGTCAATAAAAGTTCAGGCAGCTTCGCGGCAACTTCTATAATAGTTAATACTTAAGTATCAAATCCATACCCCATCTATTCTGCTCGTTTAAAACATTTCGTTCTTATCCTTATTGTTACTCTCATCTATTTTAATAAGCGAACGTCACTGATGTTTCTTTCTTAACACAAGTGTTAAAGACTTATATCATCTCTCCCTTTAAAAATTATACCGTCTTATCTATCAAATAGTCGTTAAGGTGGTTGATTAACCAATTGGGATGAAAGATGCCAAAAAGTCATTCTAGCTAATGCCAAATATCTTAAAATTGAACTTTCCCTCAAGATGATCACTGATAATTATTCACGTCTGTCAAAACTACCTATAGATACACATAGGGGCTACAAAAAATGCAACAAAAGGAAACCAATATTGCTTTAGATTGCATTTAAGCAACCACCAATGACGGCTTTGCAGTTCATATCATTCATAAAATGCAACATTTCTTCCTTCTTAGCTATTGCTTGCAATTGCTTGCTACTTAGGATCGAGGGTTTGCGTATTTGAGTGAAAGATTTTTATGGTTTACATTTGTGAACTTTATTGTGTTTTTGTGTACACATTTAAAACCCGCATTGACGAAACCTGTGAAATTTTATTCTTTTCTATTGGAAAATTACTATGCGTTGTATAGTATAATATCCAATAACTCATCTCTCCCTCTCTTATTGAGCCTTTATAGAGAAATTTCTTGAATTGTTGGGAAAATTTATTTATTTTATTGTGATTTTAATGGTATTTTAACTTTTGTGCAAAAATCTTATGTATTTTTTTAAATAATGCAAACTAAATAGAAATAGAAACAATATGCGGGACTTAAGAAAATGTTTCTCACAAAGAATGCGTTGACAAATATGTGCTGTTGGGAAAGTTTAAAGAAAGTATTTATCATTTTCGAATATTTAAAGTAATCTATAATGAAGAGCAAATGGATATCTCGAATAATGTTCAACTCTGTCGTGCATTTGTATCTGTTGTTGGAATTCCGGAAGTTTATGTAACTAAAATTAGGCCCATATCCGGTAACTGCAGAAATATTAACCGATTTAACATAAACAATATAATATTAATTTTGTGTTACTGCCCCACATTTTTAACTCTACCTTATATACAGTGGCCTAATTTCGCACGAAACATGTACTCCGCAAACATGTACTCATTTTGGACAGATATGGATGAAATGATTCCAAATGTGAAGTAACCACATGGCCGTGTGAATACTCAATAACTTCTGTATTATAGCTAACTATTAATTAAAAGCAACGGGGCTTATAGTTTTATTGAAGGCGACGCATATCTTAGAAACTAAATTTAGTTTAATTTAAGATGTAACGGGAGACCTGCAGAGTTGCAGATCTAATGGAGAATATTTCGTCATTCTTTACTGGAAGGTTTTGTTTTAAGCTTTGTTAAGTCTTGTTTTTCCTTTAAAATTAAAATCTGCTTACTACAATTGAAAAACGCAATAACCTTCAAATTTTATGATTTTCTCATGCCAAAAACATTGAAAATTGATCACTAGCCCGTATAGTCAAATGTATGTGTGACCGTTACGTGAGAGAGTTTCATATTCGTACGCTTTGCACAGTAAAATAAAAATCCACGAGAATTTATTAAAACCCCTACGCAAGCTATTCTCAATAGTATTCAAATTAAAAGTACCAGCATAACACCAAAAGCCTGTAAAAGAGAAAACTCGACAAAGGTCGCGATCTCCAGCAAACACAGTGTGACACGCGCTAATAACCTAACCGATCATACTAATATGTAGGGATACATATAGCAACCCCTTAGTCAGCAGAATCAACACAGTTGACCGCATAATACACAAAATGTCGTTTGAATGTAAAGGATCGCGCTACCAGAGGACAAGGGTGGTGGGACTTTTTGCTGCACTAGAGAAGTTGTTTCTTGACACGCATTAACACGTGACCCACATGAGAACAAATGTCAATAAGGTGAAGTGAATAAGTAATGCCATCATCATTATTATTTTTGTTTTTTGTGTCAGTTTTAAATATCAAAGTGTTAGACTTAGACAACGGAAAAAAGATGTGTTTTCGACATTTTAAATCCGACAATAAGCTAAATTTTGAAATATCGATGTTATGAAATATTTAAATCAAATATAAAAAATGTATCAAAATAAATCTAAAGACATTTGGCTTTTTAGGTTTCATTTATGAGAATTTTTTTATAGTGACATTTTTTCCGTTTTAATTGGATTTACTTTTATATACTTTCTTGTTTTCTTTTTTTTTCGTTTATTTACTATTCATTTATTAGCGCTTACTTTTATTTGCTATATTATTATTATTTTTGTTTTTCTTGAAAACGCTTAAAAGTTAAGCTTGGCTTCGAATTGCATTTCTATAGAACACGCTTTATATAAAGATGACAAAACATTTTCAGTTTAAAAATACTTAAAAAACGAATTAATCCTTTCTATTCCCAGGCTCTAAAAAATGCTGGTATTCTGTTAAAAAAGTTTCAAATGCTTAACAGTTTGAAGAGATGTGCTTAGAGCAACAACCGCTCGGTACTCTCAACTGATAGGTTAAATGCTTGAATGATGTCTAAAAATATGCAGGAAATGCAAAAACAGAATAAAGTACATGCTGTTACACGCACAAGTATGTAAAAAAAGACAAAACAAAACAAACTCACCCTATATATCGTATTAATGCAAACGAGGCAAACACATGAGACAATAATAGTTAACTATTTATTTGTCTCTTTTTTTCCTACGTAAAGATGCCTTGTGCATGAAACAAACTTGTGCTGTGTATAAAAATATCACGTAAGGTTTTGCTATGTTTTTACATTTGTCTCTTCTTCTTCTTTGCAAGCAATGAGTGTATCGCTTAGTAGGAAGTCAGCCATTGCTATAATCTGATTGGTTGTTTGCTTACAGAAGACGGTGGCCTGCTAAATTGGGTATAAAAAGGCAATCAGAGCTGTTTGTCGATTCAATTAAGGGCCTCGTGTTCATCGTAAAACGTTAAACGCATATTCTTAATGTATGCCCTTTTTTAAAGCAACAAATACAAAGTATCAGAAATAGTTATTATTGCTATAGAAATCAATCAATAACTCTGATCAATTAGGGCGAAGAGACTAGTTTTTTTGTGATGAAGATTTTAACATTGTGCGTGTTTGCGTGGTTATGTGTGTATATGACTATGTACGTTTACACCTAAATATATTTGTTTTACGCGCTTTTACATTTAAGGCAATTAATTCATTTAGTAGAACTTTTAAGCGAATGTCATCAATTTGTACGATTTGACTAACCGAATTTGGTTTAATTTGTATACATTTACAAATATGGATCAGATTTTGTGGCGGCGGTTTGGTGTCTTATCAAATAGGGCACTTTTTCAAATGAAATGGCAAAATACGATTTTGTGATAACACATTAAATGAAATAAAGTAAAAATATGGAACATTCAACATTTGAAGATCAAATATTTAGTGACTTTTCAGGACCTTTAAGTCCTTTAGGCAGTAAAGCCTTAGCGCCGACATCATCGTCGTCGATGAGTGTTGTGCTACATGCCATGCATTCGGTTATGCTAAGTTTGCCTGTCGGTGCCACGGTAATGCAGCATGGTAATAATAATAAGTTATGGTATGGTCACCGGTGCCCAAAAACTTTATACATTTCATGTATTGACAAGGAGGCCCATCTGAGATTCACATAGTTTCCCTAGGAATTTCGTTGGTGTCTCTAGTTGCTAGCAATTTCTAAAAAAAAATTATTCGGAAATAGCATTCAAACCCTCGCAAATTTGATTATGGAAGCTTGAAAGATTTTCGGTTTCGCCATTTTTAGGAATTTGGTCATCCAATACATATGTCTTGTCCGTTACGTTGCGTGTAGGATTTTACAATAGTAATCAAGAAGACATCGTTTATATTGTTGTAAAATAATCACAAATAATATAGTATAAGAGACTTCTTCTCAAAGTAGTCAATCGATTGGGATTCATATGTTCGTTTTATTTAATTTTTTCTAGTATTTTAAGAAACCATTATTTATACGATGGCTTCAAAGGGATCCCCTAGAGATCCTTTGATTATAGTTCTAAAGTGTTCCTTTTAAAGCAGAACTGTTTTGTAGAGGTTGATGAAGGCCCTACAAAACAGTTCATCGTGCGTAAAGTGTTAAAAAAAAGACTACATGGTAGTTTCCATGTAGTATATAAGTATCATTTAGAACGTAGTATATATTTAAACAATGTAAAAAATGTAAATTAATAATAACAAATAACTTTGAGTTTAAGAGCAAATAATTTTACGCTGTTTCATTTATATTATAAGTCATATATTAAAAGTCATAGACACAGTCGATAAAAACTATATGAAGAGTCTTTTGATGTTTTATGGTCTTTCTTATTTTTGTTATTTTTTCTTTCCAGTTTATATTAATATGTATATTTATAAAATATATTATACTATATTATTATATTATGTTATATTGTTATTATTATATTATATTATTATATATATATTTTTTATTTTTATATTTTATATACTTATATGGCGAAAATATCAGACTTAGTTTTTAGTGAATTGTTGCATCAATAGAGTTGTGGGGTGTTGATGGACGTAGGTCATGCATACTACAATACAGTAGGTTAGCTGACCGACTGACGGCGATAACTGGCCGTTTAGAAACAAACCAGGCAGTTTTTAAAAAAAAGGGTAGGTAGAAGCAGAAGCAGTCGCACGACTTTGGTCGATTATATATTGTGAGGACCCAAAGTCGTGCCCTCGTTTTGGGCTCACGGGTCCTCCGTCTCTGGAGAGGAGAGAGTGCTAGAATAAGAATAGATTAAGATAGAATAAGAAATAGCATAGGAATAAATTAGGAATAGAATAGGGACAGCATAAGATAGAATAGAATAGATTCAGGTAGAATAAGAAATAACATAGGACTAGATTAGGAATAGAATAGGAATAGCATAAGATAGAATAGAATAGATTAAGATAGAATAGAATAGAATAAGAATAGTGTAAGTATAGGTTACGAGTAGGATAGAGAAAATTAGTCGAGTTGGTCGAGTTCGAGACTCGAAGAGTGGTGATCAGGCTCTCGAGCGAGCCAGTAGTGAGTGGTAGTTTGGTTCTTAAGCCAAAGTCTATGTTCGGCCGTGAATTTGAATAATAATAAAGGCAACAGCAGGCCCCTACACAAAAAATAAATGTCTTGCGTTATTTTTCCTCCTCTGGGCCGCTGAGCTACCTCAGCGTCGGAAAAGGGACGAAAACGTCCTCGCAATATGATACACGCGGGAATTGGGATTGGCCTGAACGGTGGTAAGAGTGACGGGTCATTTACAGGAATGCACAAATAGACGGATTATGATTACTTCTTAGGTTTGGACAACACGGACAAAGTAGACGAACATTTTGTGCCAGTTTTAGAAGAAGTACCTGCAGGACTAAGGAGAGAAGTAGTAAATTTAGATTGAACAGAGGAAGAAATGGAAGTAGTAAATTTATATGAAACAGACGAAGAAATAGAAGTAGAAAATGTTGAAGAAAATAAAAGGATATTGGACACTACGAGATAAACAGAACGAGACGATAGTACAATACGTACAACGCTATCTAGCCCCGTAATTGTGTTAGGAAATATGTTAGAAAATATGTATGATATAAATGGACCATCGACATCAAAGGAGGCGGCGCTGATACGGCAGATTGAGCAGCTTAAAGCCGAAAATGCCTCATTGAAAGGAAACCAAGACCAGGAAGTCGAAGCAGCTGCTGACAGCGGAGTGCCAGAAACTGAGACACTCAAAGAAGTCGTGGGGAAGTTGACTTCCCACGATAAAGTAGTGCATATACATTTTTATGAGGTGTATACTAACTAACTAACTAACTAACGCTACACTGACGAAGGAGTACAAAACAGTTCCCGTCTTCGCCGTTCGAAGCCTGATGACGCCTTTTAACATGCTGGTCAGCGCCCACCACATCACGCGTAGTAAAGGTGCTGCGCATCAATTAGAAGCCAATCCCGAACTTGCGGAGGAGATTGGCTTAGACGTCAGATCTGTCGTCTGCGATAGAATGGCCGCTAACAAGTAGACAACAAAGATGTTTACAAATGAAGTCTACAAAAGGAAGTGAACAGACGGCAGCAGTAGTTGAATATTGCCAAATACGACTACATCCACCACAAGATTTAAACATAAAATGAAGGATAACCCCCTATTTGATTTCTCCATACAAGCCAAACTACCGCAAAGAAACGGGCCCAGCTCCGGATTTTGGGCGCGGAGGGGCTGCATACAAACAATCTCATCATCTCGATATATGACCGAAATAGTGCAGTTCTTCAATAACAAAACTCCAGCCGCGCTGCAAGCGGCAATGTCTTCGGGAATAATGCCGACAAAGCCAAGCGCAGCTGCGAATTCTACACAATACTCGTGCAAATTCGCAAACGTCTTTTACCGGAGCTCCACATCGCCCACCAATTGGGAAGAACTCAAAGGCAAACTGCAAGCTGTGAGCTGTTTGGAAAAACCCTTTGAGACGGACAACCTAGCGGCTGACACGCGGATGACTATCAAAAATTTCATCCGCGTTATGAACTTCCTGGTGGAGACTAACCCTGGCGCAACTATCGTCTCATACAGGGTAAGCCAAGACCTTCTTGAAATTTTCTTTATTAAGATGGCTGTCTCCAGAAGAACAAGAACCACGTCATCGGAAGAAATCCTAAAACTGTGCAAACGATTAAGTAACCTACAGATGTCCAAATATGCAAGCGGCTTTAGAACGAACGATGACTACCTGCTCATCAACAAAATGAGCTACGAAATCGAACCCGAGGCCGAAGAAGAGTTTATGCCATTCAGCCTCGATGGGAAAGTCCTCAAGGATCTCCGCACAGGCCAGCTCAGCAACAAAGAAGAGAGCTACCTGCTCACAGGATACGGGATCGCGCGATCCCGCGAGAGCAGCTGTGTTGTCAAGCCGGCATGAAGGATCTCATCCTAACCAATGAAGATGTCTGCCAAGAGGTGAGCGGTCAAATTGTAGCCAAAGATCCAAAGACCTCCAAATACCTGGAGCCGGCTTTCCCGAAAGCAGAGGGGCACGAGGCATTCCATCAAGCGTACGACATCTTTTATGCGTCAATGCTACAACAAATGGTGGAGCAGAACATCAGCAAGCGCTTGCAGGCAACTGTGATGGCACGGCTTGCCTTCTCCAGAGAAGCAGGTTCCTGCAGAAGCGGAAGTAAAAACCGCAACAATTTGCGTGGATACATATTACATATACTTTTAACAGGCAAAAATTGGAGAGAAACCTTTGGCATCAATCTATCGTAATTCTAAGGTAAATATATTATTCTATATTTCAAATCCGCCTGAGTGGCCGAGTAGGCAAGAGTCTCGACTAGCAATTCAATGGTCGTGGGTTCAAACCTCAAGTGCGGTAGAGTTTTTAATAATAAAAATAATAATAATATTAATAAAAAAAAAATAAATAAATAAATAAATAAAAGCCGAAAGCCTTAGATGCTAGTGCTTTAAGACTTTAGTCTTAGAATTTATTCTCTGGCTAAATTTATATAATAATAATAATAATAATAATAATATATTTCAATACCTAACCTTCACTAATTAACTTTCTTCCAGTTTAGTTTACAAAACAGTGCGCTCCCCACCATGCCATAAAGGAAAATCGTGCGTGAAAAGCAGCATTCCAAGGTAAATATATTATTATAAATTTATATCTACAAATTACTAATTTTTTGTTTTCTATTTTAGAACAGAAAAGGTCCACCCACGGTGCAAAGAAGAAATATCGTGCGGGAAACACAGCAAAGTAAAGGTAATTACAATTTTATATAAATATAATTATAAATTACTGATTTCTTTCTTTCATTTTAGAATTCAAAAGATCCGCCCACTACACGAAGAAGGGAAATCGTGTATTAAAAAGAAAAAGTGAGGGTAACTATATTAATATATATTTACATTTATAAATTACTTACTTAGTTTCTCATATTTTAATTTAGTTTAAAAAGGAAGAAAACGCCGCCGCCTACAAGCTCATATACACGAAGGTACGCTGTATGCCAAAGGTAAGTTTGCATTTATCCTTTCTTATTATTATGCATAAATTATTCATTTGCTTTTATTTTATCTTAGATTAAAAAAAAAAGCATACGCCTGAACTATGCCTTCAGCGGAATATGATACTTCCGTAGGATGTGATCATCTTTACATATAAAATTTAGTCATCAAAGTATTTTTTTTTTGCTGATATTAACACGCCGGCAAAGCAGCAAAGCATTGCTGCGGGGCTTATATTTATTTATTTATTGTTATTATTGCAATGTTAAGTTTATAATTGTGTAGGCCTATAGGGGAGCCAGCCATTCAAAACAATTGGCAACGCGCTTCAATGTTGGTGTGGAAAAGCGTTCCAGGCAGCCTGAGCTATTTTGTTGCCGGGGATACAGCTGATCATTTGCACTACGGTGGACAACAGCCAGCCAACATCCATTAAATATCACAATCATGATCACGTTTTAGATCATTCCTTATTTTCCTTCCCATTATTTAAGTACTTAATTATTTATTGAATGTTGAGATTTATGATCCCATAGGTGTTCATAGTTTTGCGGCAGGTTTCCTTTTATTTATTAATCTATTAAATATACTAAATTAATCATTAGTTTTGTTTGTGGAGTCAGGTAGACGATCTGGTAGAAGTACTTATACGCAACGTTACTCGTACCTGATAGTTCAACTTCTTTACATTTACGTTCATTAATAGGGTAATGGTGCACCTTGCCATTAATAATCGAGAACTCGAAGAAAAATTAAAAACCGACTTAACAAAGGTCAACTGCTCAAACGGTACCACGGTACCACGGTGGCGTAGAAAACCATGGGTTGTCAATCTATTGGGCGAGAAATTGGTCAAATGTTGTTACGACAGTAACAAGCAAATTGATTTGGCCTACTACTCGAACATATTGACACCTCATTTCGCGTTGCAATCGAATGTGTTGTCCATGTTTCAAGGAACGCTTACGTTATGCGATTTTGCTGCCGAGAAAGATAAGTCTACGAGAATAAGCATACGAGAAAACCACCAACAGGGGAAATGATCAACATTGCTGAGGACAGTTGATGAATTCAGTTTCATATGCTGTACCAAACTGGAAAACGGTGTTTGCTCTATTATAAACGAACAAATGGTGAAAACATTCGAATCCACGTTATATGAAGTGAAATCGATAAATAAGACCGCAGTTCGATTACCAACGCTGTTTCTTTAGACATTTGAGGCATTGTTAGGGCAGAGCTTTCTAACCGATAATAGACACAAGTGATTCAGTTTGTGAAACAAGAAGTACTCTACACTTTTTACTTAATTTCATCTAAATACGACATTGACAGCTTGCGCGTATTAAGGAGCGTTAATTTGATGTTCTTTAACGAATCCGATATTGGGATTAAATAACAAACACCATTTAAATTTTTACAAAGCCTGGTGAGCCAATATCGTCATATATTAGTTTAACTAAGAATGATATACGCATTGTAAACCTTCGCTTCTGAAGTGAGAGAAGAGGTAATAGTGGCAATCTATTTCCATACAGTGGTAAAGAGACTTTTGAATCTCATCCCAAATTACTCAACGCAAATAGCAAGAATTGCTTCTGAACTGATTCTACTGCATCAACATAAATCCTATAGAAAATCAACCACACGATAGAGGCATCTATTACCTATTTATCTATTACCTATTTGTAACAGAAGCATCATTAAATTCGCTAGTCCTTCCTTTTATAAAGCCATGACCAGCCTTTGCTTTAAGCATGACAAGCTCAATATGTAAATTCAAACGTAATCTTTGGTCAAATAATATTCCCAAATGGGTAATAAGTAATAATGAAGCGGTGGAATTTTTGTATTTCGGTGGAGCTACATGCCTTCTGAGCTTGAGTTCAGGAGACTTTTAGACTCCGACAGAGGAGAGATTTATTAAACTCTAGACTTTGTAAGACTTTCTTAATGATTTCCTTTTTAATATAGGATGACACAAAATAAGTAAAAGCTGAGGCGGTTTCGACAAAGTTTCTCGATATAGAGAAAGAATATAGTCAAAGCATTTATTAAAGATTACGGTGAAATACTGAAGGTTGCAAACGAATTTGCTTCCCCATTTTAAAAATTGAATTTAAAATTGTTTTACAATTCGCAGAATACAACAAAAACTTTACAATTTTAGAGCAAAGTTTTCTCTCCCGTGGCGTCTTTAATATTTTAACAATTATTCTCATTAGAACAATTATGCCCAATAAAGGTAGAGAACGACTGATAATCAGAAAATTAATGCGCCGCGAATCTTTGGCTGTAAAAGTTTGCTTGATCTGCTTTACGAGTCTTCGCCTTTACTGTTATTGTGAAGCGCCTATTTTTCACAGCTCTAGCGATTCTTGCGCACACGCCATTTATTCAAAACTCCTGAAAAACAATGTTGTGTCCATACCTGCGACGGATTGGCATAAAGCGGAAAGATAGATTTATGACCGATTACGCTTTAGCACCTTTAGCTCCCGTTAAACGATCTTTCAGAGATCGGAAGCAATGAGTCCAGACTCTCATGAGATAAAGCAGTTTTCAAATTATAAAACATTTATTTTTTTTATCTTTTTTTTAATTTATTAATTATTTGTTCTTTCATTAACACTCACTGCATTTAACAAATATAAAAACTAATTCCAAAATACGTGAACCGTTATTGACAACGTTAGTAAAATGAAACTTTTGATATTTTGTAGTTTATTATTCTGGTTCTGAGAAGCACAGCATTCGATGGCCTAAATTAACAATTTGGAAAGTACTCGTACCAAAAGTTAAGTTTATAATTTTCCGGTACCGATTTCAAATTGAAATCCTCACTGATTAGCGAATATGTTTGATTATTCTGGAAAATTAGGGCATAACATCACTGCAATTTCGAAGAATTCTTTATCGGTTAAATTCCGAAGCTTAATAAACATAAAGTGTTAAATTCCCCTTTAGGCCGAACATTAAAATAGTAAACGAAAGCGTCCGCTTCAGCTGTTAGGTAATTAACTAAAAGGAAAATTGGTAACAAATACATCCGTTCCGTATGGAAACTAACAAAATTACTAAGAACCTACTTTGAGCTTAATGTTTCTTCATTTTAATGCAACAAGTTACTTGAATTCATAACATTGTGTAGATACAAATACCACAAACCACTGATTGAACCTTTGTATGTTTTCTGAAGTGATTTTCAGTTGGAAACCCTCGAAATCAGCCGCCGGCATTTTATTATCGTTGGTGTTTATATTGCCCAGTATGTGAAGAATGTCTTCCACATTTGTTATGCCTGTTCATAAGGGGTACTTTATAATAATTATCATTCTTAAACAAGGCAATTCGACAATATTCTATCAAATGGATGGGTTACTAAGATTATTGGTCCATTACAAGGCCCCTTTCTGTGTCGAGTTTATTATTCACTAAAATTTCCAATAAAATCCAAGGCATTCGAAGTCTTTAGCATTGTTTTCATTTACAGGATTACCCGAGAAAGCCTTGTAATTCTGTTAAAAGACTTATCTCTTTTATTTCGTAGAACACTTGCCGTGAATGTACCTATACATGAGCCCTAAATAGACTACATTACACCACTGATTGACTATTAAATGGAAACTTACACTTACAGCCCTCGCCTCCTGGCCGATAATATTTATTTATTTTGCGTCGCCACCGAAGTCAACAATATTCTCGCGAATCCAAAGCAAAGCAGCGAATTGATCCATTAAGCCAAAGCTGTTTGGAGCTGCATTGTCATTGTTCTTAAGAAAGACGCTACAGGCCCAAAGATAATATCTGCGGCACTACCAGTAGAATTATCGTCCCCGTGAAATCCTACCATTACTTTTTTGTCTCTACTAAATGAAATCAGAAGGATAGAAAAGTGAGAGTAGGAAAAAGAGTAGCGCTCATTACATATTTTGCAGACTCGCCAAACGAAGTAAATAGCTCATAATAAGTTTTCTGGTGAGTTAATCGAACCTTTTGAAAGTCGGCTCCTAACAGATTTCTTCTGATTTTGAGAGTTGTCAGGGCTATCAGTTTTAAGCGATCGACATGAGGAGGATCCCAACCAAGCGCCTTAAGTACAATCGATAAGAATTGGTTTTCTACGGATTCTATAGACTCAATGTGTGCTCTGCAATAAGGGGACCTTATGCCGCCGCTGTATTCGAGAGTAGGACATCTCTTTACAAAGCCTAACATCACTTTTGCTTTATTAACACCAGACTGAAAATGCAGATCAAACGTAATTTTGCATTTAATATAACCCTAAATCAAAAAAGCGGTTGCTTGAAGTTGAAATTTCTCTAACACTAATTGTGAACTACGGGGCAGGTTTTGAGAGATTCAGCTGTTTGCGTTTGCTAAAATTTAAAGACTACACCATTTATTTATCCCATCCAAATCAGACTCAAGACTAGTTATTAGTAGTTATTGGCTCCAAATGATTAAAAGAGCTTAACATCATCTGCGTACATGAAAATTTTCGAATTTGAAATAGATTTGGGAAAATTATTAATATAAAACACGAATAAAATGTGGCTACCTTGCGATACCCCAGATGTTGCATGAATTAAACTATAGAGGTTCTGGTTGAATAAAACTTTCTGCATTCGATCACTTAAGTAAGAAGAACTCCAGGCAATCAAGCTTGGCAGAAACTACCTTACTTACTTTGGATGTTAAAAAAAATGACACTACCAAAGGCTTTACTGGAACCGTGTAGATTATGTCAGTTCACAGCCATTGAAGTAATGCTTGGAACATTGTAGAGCGACCTTTGATAAAGCCATGTTGAAATGGCGTATTCACGTAATAGACGTAAAAGAGATTAGTACTCATCCTTTCAAATATTATCGGAATATCCCGCTACAATTTATAATGCGTTGCCGCCTACCGCTTTTAAATAGCGCTCACTAATATTTTTCTGCAAAAGAGGAAAGCATTCATTCGTCCCTGAAATGTTAAATAATTTCGTTAACGGCCCACACAATGCATTTGCACAGCAATATAGACGACTTTAAACACTCTTAAGACCTTAAGTAAGTTTTATTTGTGTGTAGATATCAATAACATAAGAAAATTTTGTGTAGTATTCTTCATAGAGTAGTTTTGCGCGACGAAATCCACAAACAACTTAGCCAAATCCTGCGGTTCACTAGACGACACATTACCAAACTAAACCTCATCGCAGTCGGTAATTTATTTATTCTTCTCTTGGAATTTATAACCGAAAAAGGTGCTTAAGGTTACAATCTGAGATTTTTCTCCCATTTGTGTAATGGAAAAGCTGCATATATTAAAAAGGTCAAAAAGCTTGGAGGATGTCAACAGATGAACGCACGTGTCATTGATAAGCCAGCTAGTTCGGAAGTATTGGCGACTTCAATTTTTATCTCACAGGTACTCCAAAGACGGTTACCCTAAACAAATACACCTACTAAAAACTTTATGAGGACACATGGACGAAACTTACTTACCGTAGGGGCTGGTCTTACGCCCAGGGCAACTCTGTAAACTGCCCTACCTATGGTTCCCATCGACTCATGATTTTATGTGAAGCATCCTGGAATTGGGTCTGACGACACTTTTAATCTATCCCACTCCTCGAACAAAAAAATGTTTTCACAATAAATTGATTTTTAATAAAAGAATCCTGCTTTATTTGTATTTGTATTTTTTTTTTGTGGTTTAATAAAAATTATTATCATGCCATTTGTTTTATATATTTGTATACAAAAAAAAATATATTTGTACTTCTTTCTATTCTAAAGCATTTAGGATTCAATGTGGCCACACTAAGCGCATGAATTTATGATTTGTTTCTTAAATAGTCCATGAAATTTTCATATTAAATTTATAGGGAAAAAAATGTTACATTTTTTCTTTTTATTAAAAGGCTAGATCACATTGCCGAAACGCCGTTCCAACCAGGATTCAAAACTGCATGGCATGAGCCTTTGAAGCGGTCCACCCATTTCGTGGATGGCTAATTTGACCTGATGACGATTGGGTGTTTTATGCGAACGTTGAATCGGGACGTGCAGTGATGTACATAAATAAGAGAAATTTAAATGGTAAAAGGCAACACGTGTTTTCAGCACTCGTTAAAGCAATAAATTTTGCTTCAACAATTTTGGGTTTTCCTTTCCATGGCCACCGTGAAATAATTTCAATCAACCTACACCAAGAAATAATTCAAGCCTACATCAAGAAATGCGAAATCCCTAGCCGGGATTCTTTTGATTGTGCAGGCTTGAAATTATTTCTTGGTGGTGGCTTTTCATAATAATCAAAGGCATTTTCTCTATCTGCAAATATCTGTTAGAGAATTTTGTATCTAGAGCCGAGACGAAAAGCGAAGGTGTAAAGAGTATCTTGTTAGAACTAATAGGTTTTTTAACGGACGTTTTGGAATTGAATGTCAGAGTAATAGTATACGAACAAGGCAGCAATGATCTGACTTACATATCCGTTAATGTATCCAGAATATCAACAATATATCGAATAAAATACAAAAAATTACTTATTGTAATTGTTATTATTCTAATATTATTTTAATATTACCAATTACTAAAGTCGGACAACTGTCAACAGGATACAAAGTTCTCAAGCGGCCTATGTACAAAGCTGAACGAGACAAAAGAGATAGGACGTTGGATCTGGATGAAATCAGTGGCAAAAACAAAAACGCCTAACATTGGATTACCAGCTTTAAGAAAACCATAAGGAGGGTGGTTTGTTTCGATGAAATATTTTTATGGACTACAATGAACAGCAGTTTTTGCGGACGGGAAAACTGAACCAGGATGCTCAGGAGCATTCATTTCCACCAAAATTCACAATTCCAAACACTGGATTAAATATTTCACAGCTTACTACATTTCGTGAATAAGACGATCGACTGTGAAGAATACAAAGTCGAACTGCTGGAGACGACCGTCAACTGATTAAGAATTAAAAAATATGTTAGGGCGTATGACAAACGTGTAAGAAACTAGCAATTTGAATGCTGATGAGGAGCTATAAATTAGGGAAAGTGGTTAGTTAAGACCGTCGGAACGATATGTATCAGGCTATTTGATATAAAAACATGCGGGGAGGAAGACTAAATGTCGAAGGTGATTAGGCTAAATGAGGAAGGTGGACGGTCACTTAGCAGCGGGACGTAACGGATGGGTTAGTTGAGGGATATATTTGTCAGATACATTAGTGACTTGCATGTACTTTGATCAGCGGCATCTATCGGTGAAGATGATAAAGTAATGCGAAGTATCACAAACAACGGTTAAGTTCGACTATTTTGATCTTTCTCGACGTAATATATGAATAAGTAATAAAGTTTATTTGACAGCTCTGATGCAATTGAAGTAAAATTTGTTCGCTGCAATAAAATCAAAATTTGTCAAAACGTTTAAATGACGTTACTAAACAAAAAGGATACCCCAACGAATATTCATTTTTAATAATATGCTGTTTTTATCTTCCTGCCCTTCCTTATAAAAAAAAAACCTAACATTAATGGCGCTATGTTTTTTCAATAGTTGAAGTTATTTAACTTTCTCGCCTACTGGAATAATGTTTTGTTTGCTTGTTATTTTATTTTACTACCTATTCGCTAGTAGTACACAATAGTAAAATAAATTTTTATGTTGGGACAATGGATTAGGTTTAATAAGCGTTTACTTTTTGTCGAGCCACAAATCCAATATTAACAAGTAAGTACATCATAGTCAGACAAGACCGACTATTAAATTTCCTACATCTCATTATCTAACACAATTCTTATTTTTAGTATAGAATAGAAAAATTATATTTTGTTTGTATAAAGGCATATTTTTCATTTGCGTATTTCTGGGGAAGGGGGCCCAAAACGCAATCTAACATAGTAAAAGTTTAATGCTTCCATAGGTCGGATTCAAAAATAGTAGATAGTCCAAATTTTGTAGAGTTCATTTCACCACTTGTTAAAACTTAGACTTTTTTGCTTTGCAAAGGATCAATTTTCGTGAAACTCCTTATCCTTAATTAATAAAATTCAAATTAGGCACAGTTAATTTTTTTAAGTTGAAGTCCTATTATGAAGCATTGAAACTTATACCTTTTTATCGTATGAATTTCAGTTTTCGATATATGAGAGGTGGTTCAAAAATTTCTTCAGCCGGTCCAAAGTCACTTAGCCACTTTTGCCGAGGAATTTTGGCAATTACAATTTATTTCCATATAACGACTATTCAGAATAGAGCATTATATGGGGAGTGGTCGAAAAAATGGACCGATCCGAAGCATTTTCAATATCGTTCGTACTTGGACCAAAGCACGTCACTGTACATAATTTCATCAAAATACTTCAAAATTGAGACGTGTAGCTTGAACGCAAATTTACGCGAACAAACCACAGACGGACATACAGGCTTGGATCAATTCAGATAATGATTCTGAATCGATCGGTATTATAAAAGGCGGGTCGACCTTCTGCGTGTTACATACGACCGCACTTAGTTAATACACCCTGTACCACAAGTGGTGTACGGTATAATGAGGCTCACTGTAGTTGTCAAGGTTATATATTGGTTTTTGATCAAATACTTTTTCATTGGCCATATACGGTGGTTTTCCATACATTAATTTAAATGCTGTTTAGATGTATATTTAAATATTTCATTTTCCAGACTTAGTGCATAGTCTTTATAGTTT
>KK499883.1:717132-749185 GCA_000688715.1 Glossina pallidipes
TGCAATATGGGCCAGAGTTATTCGAAGTAGTCAAGCCTGTTACAAGCCTGGTTTGTGAACTTTCTGTGGTAATTACAGCAAGCTAATCTCCGGGCATCATCAGCTTTGTCTGGCTTTACGCCTTGGGGAGGTTACGAGATGTCCAAGATAAGTTAGTTTTGGTTGTAAAAATTCTTAAATCTTTTAAGTACTTGTGTTAAATGTATGTTGTTGCGTTCAAGACTACGCCCACGAATTATTAAGTCATCTACTTATAAGTATTTTTCGGCGTCTACCCCTGATAAAGCTATTGTTCGCATTCTTCGGAAATTGCTGGATGAAATTTTCACTCCTAAAAGTAGTCTTATGCATTGGTAGTGCCCACTGGGTGTCGAAAGGTATTAACTTTTTATCAAGTTCTATTTGATGAAATAAGTTTGTCACGTCTAAGATGGAGAAATATTTTGCTCGCTCTAGTCTCTCCAAAATATCTTCTAATCTCGTAAGGGAGAATTTGTCGTTCACTATTTATATCGTACATCACTTGTTGTACAGAGTATCTTTTTTAGGTTTGTTAACTCTAAAAGAAAACTCTCCATAAATCCTTCGCATGTTTCTGTTAGCGATTCTAAGTCCTCGAATGATATTGAAACCTCAAATTTCTTTGCTGAATACTTCCGACGAAACATTTCGACTGCTAATTCCGATTTATCAGCAAACTACCCATATCCGATAACTAATTTGGTTTCAATTCCTAATTTGGTTATATTTGAAAATGACGTTTTTGAAGGGTTGAGCTTTCTAAAATATAGTCGTACGTCTGGACCTGATGGAATTTCATCATGTGTACTTAAATCTTGCGCTGTCGAGCTATGTGATGTTATCTCAAAGATTTTTAACCAGTCCTTGAATTTAGGTGTTTTCCCTTTGTGTTGCAAGACTTCAAGAGTGCTTATTCCTATTCAAAAAAGTGGAAGTAGACAACTTGTTAAGAACTACGGAGACATTGCCAGGATGACTGTCTTGCCTAAACTGTTCGAGCGAATTGTGACTCAGCATTTGGTCTTTGCAATCAAATCGTATATTTCTCTATTCCAACACGGCTTTCGAAAAGGCTGATCTACAGTCACCAATCTGTTAGAGTTTACTTATCATGTTTTCAAGGCTTTTTCTAGTCACGCTCGCAGTGATGTCATATACACTGATTTTGCAAAGCGTTTGACTTGGTTAACCATAAACTGTAAAAGAAACTTGTCCGATGTCATATTTCTGCAGCGATTTAAAAGTTGAAACAGAATTCATTAACGATATTTATGGAAGTTATCAATGCGTTCCTCCAGTTGAGCTCAGTGGTTTGCTTACGACTTGCATGTTAATGAAAATTTTCGTTTTTTACCTTTTTTGAGTTTATTGGTATAAAAACTACTGTCTTCTGTACTACTAACTACTATCTTCACAAGATATACGAGCTGAACATTTAAGCGTATGTTTGTTTGAGACAATCAGGTGCGTCTTGCCCGATATATAGATATCAACATCATTCTGCGCAAAAAAAAACACGCAGAATTTTCAAGATGACCTATTAATCCATCTCTGTCGGCACACATGAATCGTCCAGAGTTATTATTTATATAAAGTATTATTTTTTGTGGAAACATACATATTTTATAAAAAAACTGATCATAAAATTGTGTAGCAACGGTTCCATTAAAATTGTTAATAAAAATTTTTCAAAAAAAAGAGACCAGAAAAGTGAAATGGAATTTGAAACACAAATAACGAATTTGGACGAAACTGAAGACAGAGGTACTTGAAATAGACCCATCTTCTATTATATCAATTAATCAAATAAAATCAATTCATTTTCTTTCCGCGATCCTTTATATATTATATAGAAATAAGTAATTGGAGAATTGCATTCAGAGTAAGAAGCAATGTCACAACAATTTCACCACCAATACCACACGTACCTTTGTCGTACGTCAACGCAACAAGAACCTCTAGATCTTTCTAATAAGGCAGCACGTAATAGTGATGGAAATAAAGAAAGTGAGATTAATATTGAAAGAGAGCTGACAATCAACAATGAGCAAGAACAATCGCTTGGTGAGTAAATATATTTATTTGAAATAAGTAAACTATTTAATACGACTTTTTAAAACTATCGCAAAGAGTAGGTTATGTTGTAAAATATCCATTGTCCATCCGCTTGAGTAATCGTCGAAGAACAATAACGAAGTAAAATCTATTTACATATCTTTTTAAAAGCTCTATTCTCGTTAGTACATGCGAGTAATTATTTTAACAAACATAAGGCTCATTATTATTATTATTATTATATATTTTTTTAAAAAAGTTTTCTACTCCAACTTGGCATCTAATGCATGTAGATGTGTATGGCTACACTAAAGGCACAACCTTCCAATACTTCTTTGATTTGGAATAATATTAAATTCAACCATTTTTTATATTCCACAGTGCCCAAAAAAAAAAAAATTAAATGTCCAAGTTGTTCAACCACGGGTCTTGATACCGCATCTTGTCTTGGCTGAGTGAACACGAAACTTTTATAAAACCAATGAAGCTTTTCGTCCAATTCCGATTAGTGCTGGCGACAAAACGCGACCACGGAAGAGATGTTTAGATATTGTGCGAGGAGCTATAAAAGTGTTTGATACATAAACCGGGCAAATTTCATTGGCTATGACGAGCCGAGGGAACAGACAATTGTATTTAAATCTGAATGATTAAATGCAAAAATGCTATCAAAAATCGTTATGAAAAAAATTCGATCAGATGAAAAAGCCACACCAAAGCCAGAGCCAACCTGAACTCAACGAAAGGAAAATTTTAAAGAATTTTCTAGTATTTATCACAAATTCCCGTAATGCAGGTGTCATAGTCTCGGTATTATTAGGAGTATATACAGAATCTTCCTTTTGAAATGTCGAATGATCTCGCGACGTTGGGTTAATGTCTTTGCTAGGCTTTTTGGATAACGATAATTAATATTTTCGATTTAATGATGACACTGGAGCTAAAAAATAGAAATATGATATAGAAAAAATAGAAATATAATCTGCAAATTTCTAGATTATAGAAACAACTTACCTCCATCTTCTTTTTTGCTTGTTGAAGATGTCTTCAAAGTTTTTTGTTGAGACAAGATGCTTTGTTTTTTGGAAATAATTCCATTTTTTTTACAAAGAAAATTATTCTCAATATCACCATCACTCTCACTTCAATGAAATTCGTTTCACAGGCCTTCCATAAGTTTTTTCCCTTTCTCAGATATGAGCACATTCTTACCGTTAGCCGTTTGAAAATCTGTGTTTTTTTTTTTCATATTCGATATCAGAGCTTTTAAATCTTTTTGATAAGTTTCTAAATCCTCCGTTTCAGTTTCACACTGATTAGATGATACTGAAGCTAAAAAATAGAAATATAATATAGAAATTTCTATATTATCGAAACGACTTACCTCCATCTTCTTTTCTGCTTGTTTAAAAATCTGTGTTTTTGTCTACTTGTGCGCTGCTCTTTGGAATTTTTTTAAATTTGCATTCCACCTGATCTTTCACATCTTTCAATTCAATTTCGTCGTCTTTTTCTTATAAACAGCCTTGAAATTCTCTTTTTCTGGTAGCCGTTGGTAGCCTTATACTAGTAAGTAAGTAAATGCATAATTTGAACAAAAAATATTACAGCCAAAAGTCAAATTAATTTCGCATATATATACTGTTTTTTTTTAAACAAAATCAAACTTAGTTTTTAACCTTGATGATTGTTCATTATAAAGAATAGTTAGCATGTTCTCCTTTTCGATAAGCGATGTTATACTTCTATTAACAGCAACTGAAACATTAGATATGTAGATGTAAATGTAAAGCACCTGAAAAGAAGAAAAAAAAAGCATTGGTGAAGAGTTCTACAACATGCTTGAAAAAACTGTACCTCCATTATACTCGCTATATCCAGGCTGTACTCCAGGCTTCTTTATTCATCTTGTCATTACCATTTCTTCGATTTAGTAAAAAAAGCAAGTCTTGATCCCAAGTATTTTCTTTTCGATGGTGTACTTGTTTCGTCCGCGTTTTTTACAAATTCCCCTAATTTGGATGTAGTCGTAGCCTGCATTAAATTTTTATTGGATGTCTCACAGAGTTCATTGCTAGGCTTCTTGAATACCGATAAATAATATCTCCTATTTAATGATAACAATGAAACATTCGCCTTTTTCGCTGGCAATTTGCTACAGCTGGGGTAATCTCTATTAGATGACCCTGAAGCTAAAAAATAGAATAATGATATGGAAAAAGAGAAATATAATATAGAAATTTCTAGATAATAGAAACAACTTACCTCCATCTTCTTTACTGCTTGTGAAAGATGTCGTTTTTTGTTGAGACAACATACTTTGTTTTTTGGAAATAATTTTATTTTTTAAAAAAAGCAGATTATTCTCAATATCACCGCCTGTTTCACTTCGATGAAACAGGCCTTCCACAAATTTTTTCCCTTTCTCAGATATGAGCATGTTCTTGCCATTAGCCGTTTAAAAACCTCCGTTTTTGTCCTGTTGTTCTTGTAAGCTGTCTTGAAATTCTCTTTTTCTGGTAGCCGCTTGAAAGCCTGTTTTGTTGGCTATTTGCGCACTGCTGTTTGCGGTTTTTCTAAACTTGAATTCCATGCTTTTATTCTTATTCGATATCCGAGCTTTTATATCTTTTAGTTCATTTTCATAGACTGTTTCCTGCAAATTGCCTTGAAATTCTGTTAGAATATTTTGTACGGATTTATGTCCTTCTTCCGATATGGAGATCTGTTTACCATTCGCTGTTTTAAAACCTGCAAAACAAGCGAAGTTACCGGATTATTGACCTTGCCCACCTCATCTTGATGCATTTTATTTGTCACTTCTTCCAATTCGTTTTTGGTTAATCATAAATTACTTTAAACTCCAAACCCCTGGCTTCCGTTTCTATTTAGCGAAATGGATAAGCTCTTATCTGCATAATAGATTCAGGCTTTTGTTTAAATTCATCATCTCATATGAATTTCCCGTGACATCTGGCATACCACAAGGCAGCCAGTTAGGACACATTTTATTTAATTTATATATTAATGATTTGCCGTTGGTGATTAAATCCAGCCAGATCTTAATGTATGCTGATGATGTGCAACTGTTTTCTTCCTTTTTCCTATATTCGAGTTCGCCTCCGTTGTGTGGTCTGCTTCCTATAGGTGCTATGTAGATTCAATTGAATCTGCTCAAAAGCAATTCTTGCTGTTTGACCTTAGGTATTTGGGTTGGGACCCGATTGCATTCTTACATTCTTAACATCTCTTTTTTTTATTTCCATATACGGTGTTGTTAATGTGTCGTTTGCCAAGCTTATGCAATGGTTTAGGGGTTCACTTGCAACTTGGATCTCTTCTTGTTGCGGGTGTGTTTCTGTGCTAGCTGTGTACATGCTTTTTCCCCCCTTTTTTTTTTTTCTTTTTATTTATTTATACATAATTCATGTACTTTTAAGTTACTTTGTTTTTATTTTTCTTCTTTTTTCATGTCTTCCTTCATATTGTATATTGGTTTTTAAAACAATTACTCTTTAGGTGCACTTGAATTCGACTGCTAATTTTGTTTAGTTGAATTTCCTGTGTAAGTAACTAAAGTAAATAAATAATAAATAAATAAGCAAAATTAATGGAATCCCCCAGTTGTTTGCAGCTCAAGCTTTTACTTTCTGCTTTAACCGTAATAAACGCAGATGAAAATTGAAATACCTGCTGTCGTCTAATATTTACACATTGATTAACACTGCTCCATTATTTATTAATATTATTTGAAAATATATTATTTACTTTTTAAAAATTTAAGATTATTTTTGCTTACTAATAAATTTGCTTCTAATAAATTTAGACGGTAATTTTTATTTACTCTATATTTTGAACTCTAAAGCAAATTTGTTCAAAACGTTAATTATTTGGAGAGCTACTGCGCCTGCGACAGTGAAATTAAAGCACAAGCAAACTGTTTTGCTGCCGCAATTACCTAAATACAGTTTGATGTGCTTCCTAAAGGCTCTCACGATTCTCTTAATTCCAAAAGAGAAGTGGAAGACTGTCCGGAAACTTTCCGTTTCTGTCATACTGCATGCACTGCATACTGCATACATGCATATCTACTATTTGCAATCTATTTCTCGAATTTTTTGGGGTCTTCCTCTCATAAAGGAACAGTTCCATTTTTGTCCACCTCTTTTAATTCCTAAAGACGAAGTACGTGTTCGTCACATTCTCACATTTATTTGGAATAATTCGCAGCCCCCAAAGAAATTTTTATTAATTTTGCACTTTATTAACGCTTGTCTATATGCCGGACGATCTTCCTTTAGCAACACACGCAAGCTATGTGTTCACCTGACTATGCGTTATCTGCCACGTAGCATTCTTAACGCAATGATTGTATACAGCGCCTTAGACGTTTTTTTTCCTATTTATAATTTGCTTATTTTTGTTGCATATACGCTTTCCTTGCGGCCGTTTAAGCATAAATACGAAGAGCAAATATAAATAAGAACGCACTCTCGCCCAAATACAGATTTGTGTGTAGATGCTTTAAGCTTTAAGAGACTAAGAAAGCTTGCTTGCAGTCGTTTAAGCAAACGTCGTGCGGTCGGTTCAGTTTAGGGAAGTATTTTACGAAGGAGCCATATGCCATTCCATTTCGCAAAGGGATCTTGATTATTAAGGCAACGAAAGAACATGTAAAAATTAGAAATAATAAATATGCGTGGCTTTCCTATTTAATGATATTCTCAACCTTTACCTACGTCCACCCCCTCTTTGGGAAATACGAAGAAAATCCGAACTCCCATAATTTTGTACTATGTTTAACAGCACCACAAAGAGGTTTACAATATATTCTACTGCATTTTTATCATTCAATTTCTTCCGTTTCTCTTGGGGTTTTTAGATTTGTTTACTTTTTACATGATTTTTGATTTCTCTCTCTCTGGATTGTCAGACTTTTTTATTTTTCTCTCTGAAATTTGCTACTATTGACTATGTTGGTGTCATTCATGTAAACAAAAAAAAAAATTGCAATCCACCTCATCTGGGCACTATACCACACCGAGTCCATTTCACGCAAAGTTTTTCTTCTACAACCACACAAAAGGGCTCTGTGCAACGGTTAAGTAAAAATCGCTAACCGCCAGCCGTTGACCCCAACATGTGTATTCCTTAACTATACTTGCTTTTATTTAACGAAAACATTTAACAACAGTTCTTTTCACTTCACACTTTTCTCTTTTGATTTGTTTAATAGAATAGACTCTTTTTATTTATTGATTCTTTGGGCTTTCGTAGTATTATCGCTACACCCTAATTCGTTATTTACCCTCACGCACTATTTTTGTATTTTATTCGCATAAGCATTCATTATGACACTAGCAGAAGCCTAAGTTAAGATAAGGCCAAGTTTGCGCTTTCCGCGAATGGTTAAGTTTTAAAGGCAAGCAGCAAAAATCAGAAATACGTATTATATTTTCTTTTCCTTGGTTGAACACTACAGTTTATAGATGACTACGACAGTTTATGACGATTTATGAAAAGATTGATGATGCTGAATTGGTGACAAGCTTTGGCGAATTAAGAATATTAATTAGATAGTTGGGCTAAGAAATTAAATTAAAATTGTACATTCCTAAATACACATAAACATTATACAATACGCAAAGTAAGTTGAACATATATCTTGCGTCAATAAAGCAAAATCATATTACCAGTCAATGAAGTGCAAGATTAACAAAACGAAAAATTGCTTTAAAAAGTAATGTTCTAAAACAGAAAGCAGGCGATGCATTCAGAAAGTTTAAAATTTTGTCAAAGGTTTACATCGATGCAGTGTGCAATAGAACTACCTATTAACAAGCGTAATCAAATTTTGTTTTGACGTTTCGCGCATGATGCAAAATGAAGCGCATGAAGCAGAATACAATGCGTTCAAATGCATTTGCATTGTACACTAATATGTCAAAACATGGTTATATTGTACGTGTCGATATGTATTTAAACAACTTGCATTGCACTGTTCGTGTAAAAATCACTTGTGTGTTAGGATTTAACCTAAACCAACCTCTGATTACATTAAGGTTCAGCAGCGCGTTCTGCTTTGGCACGCTGAATCATCTGATGTTACTCGCTGAATAGCTTAAAAGAGGAAGAAGAAATAAAAACACAGAAAGCTCAATTGAAGAATGCCGGAGACTTTTATAACAAGTAAAATGAAAACGACAACTGGTGTAATAATCGAAGCCGATAAAGTAGCAGACCTTGAAACAAAAGAAGGTTCGACGCTTACCAAACAGACTGATGGAGTGGTTAAATATAATTTGGCAAACTTCCATTTACAACGCATTCTTAATAATAATACGCGCAATAAAAGTATAGCTTTATTGGGCTGCTTTCCAGAGCAATCTGATACTGCTAAAGCCGTAGTTATATTTGAGAAACAAGCCTTCCGCGAAAGCGAGGTTGCTACTGAATCAGACCAATCTGGAAAACAATTATTAGAAAAAAATTGCGAGGATCATGTAAACAAAACTTCTCCGATGTCATATTTCTGCAGCGATTTAAAAGTTCAAACAGAATTCATTAATGATATTTACGGAAGTTATCAATGCGTTCCTCCAGTTGAGCTCAGTGGTTTGTGTACAACTTGGATGTTAATGAAAATTTTCGTTTTTTATCCTTTTTTGATTTTATAGGTGTCAAAGCTACTGTAGTTTACCCTGCCTCACAAAAGCACATTGAAAAATATACCGTTTGCCAGAAATACATAATAAGTGAAACCCCCGAACTTTACGAAGAGATTACATTGCCCTACATAAGCACTAGCCAGCATTCATTGGAAGTAAGTAAACAATACATAAAATAAAAAGACACACAGCCTTTGCCGTGTATGCATTTATGTCCTACACAGTTTGTTATACAGTGCATGCGTGCGGACGTACGTAACATCCAAAAAATCTTAAGGTAAACCGGCCTTTTTTTACACCGCCAAATTCAGAATCATTTTCTGAATCCACCTAAGCTTGCCTGTCCGCCTACCCACGTATTTTAGTGTTCAACGTGTAGATCGTAGTTTTTTTTTTGATAAAATTTGGTGTACTGACGTATTCTGGCCTATTGAAAAATGATTTGGATTGGACCACTTTTCGACTACTCATTGTTTTGAAAAGTCGTTATATGGAAAACTTACAATTTCCAATTTTTCGTGACAAAAATTGCTGATTAATAGTATTTTGATATTCTAAATTGGTGTGAATACATCGAGGAGATCTACTTCGTAGTTTTTTAAGACAGAAACGGCTGAAAATTATGCGGGTTTCATGAAAAAGTGTGCTTTTGCTTGGAAATAATGTGTAACTTTAGCGGTATTATCACGGAAAGGAGTGGATAACTGTACTAGGCGAGATAGTGTGTGCTATCTAAGGGTCGGCCTCTAAAGTCCTATTGGTTTCTCCCATCAAGAAGCAAATTCAATCAACGAAATTTATAATTTACCGCTGTCTTGAAACCTATAAAGGTAGCATCATTAAAACGGGTGTTTTTCTCTTTATTATATTTAGTATTGAAAATGGTCAATAAATTAGGAAAATAGTTATTTCATTTCGGAAAAAGTGTTAAATAAGTCAAGTAAACCGTTTCCATCTTATGGATCCATCTCTTTTAATTGCACATTGTCTTGGTATGTCTACATTCAACTGATTTTGTATTGAGACCTTTCAAAAATATTTTCGCGGTATATTAATCTGCCTTATTTATATTTCATTCCAGAGACCGGGGTTGGCTTTTATACTGTATACGAAGCATTTGTTTCGCCTATTTCGTGTTCTTCCATTAATTTGATTTTTTTGGCTTTTCTTGATGCACGCTTTTGTTTGATATCCGTAATAATTCTGAGATCCCCGCAGCTAAATGAAATCTTATAAAGTAGCAAAGCTATCTATCGGTAAAAATTGATAAGTGGGGATAATCCACGTCATTTTTACAAACTGTCCGTGGCTATAGACTGTCCTTTGTTTAATCCGTTTGGGCAAATACTAAATACATGTCCGCCTGCGCAATGTCTGTTGTAAACATTCTCCCGACCA
This sequence comes from Glossina pallidipes, assembly GCA_000688715.1. Classification (NCBI taxonomy): domain Eukaryota; kingdom Metazoa; phylum Arthropoda; class Insecta; order Diptera; family Glossinidae; genus Glossina; species Glossina pallidipes. Next base: position 727,275 of record KK499883.1, read on the forward strand.
CAAAAATAAAGCTATCTACTGCGAACTTAGCAGAAACTTTGGAAGTCATTGCACGCAAATTAGTGCTGAAAATGGACAAAATCGGCCGAAGGACACATTTACGGTAGCACCTAAATTAACAATAGCTCCCCTTTCGCTTATTACTCATAAATTACAGCAAATAAATCTACAAAAATTTGAACGTATGTCCTATGGGTTATGTAGTACCTGTACAAAAATAGGAAAAATTGGCTGTATTAATATTTAATTTTCATTACCTTTACAACGCTCAAATGCAAGCGTCAAGGACCCTATAAAGCACAACGTTTCTTGCCCAGTTTGAAATTCGGAATGCACCCACCCATGTCCGTGTCCATTTGTGCCCAGTATGTGTGCCCCTGTGTGTAGTATCTACGGCCACATTCTCTAATTCGTAAAGGAAAAGATAACGCCTACAAATTTGCAAAAGTGTTTGAAAATGGCCGAAACAGACCAAAGAACATACCTACAACGGCCCCACGACGTACAACCAAAGCAGAGAACACCCTTGGATTTCGCGTCTTTTGCTCGTTGCTCATAAACTACAACAAACAAACAATATAAATTTCCACAAAAACAATTCTGCAAAAACAGAAAATACAATATTATCGAGTGCACAAATTTAATTTTTCGCTTTTTTTCCAAAAACAGTGGCGGATTATAAAAGGGCATCCGAGTACGATTTTCTTGTTTCTATTTAGATGTGCCATAATTTATCCTTTATAAGTTTTAATTATATCGTTGAAAATTGTTGATAACACTAATGATGTTGATTACTAATCCTAGTTTCCTTTTTCAAATTTTATTTATTATTTCAAGTGGGTATACAATATTCTCGATCACAAGCAAGAAGTGGAACGCATTGTTTATGAGGATCCTGATCCAGAAACCGGTTTCATTTTGTTACCTGACCTAAAATGGGATGGTCGCACGTTAGAAACCTTATATCTTTTGGTCATTACTCACAAACGTGGTATTAAATCTTTGCGTGATCTTAATGCTCATCACTTACCATTACTACGTAACATTCGTTCACGGGCAGCAGAGGCTATTGAAAAACGTTACGGATTATTGTCGGCACAATTGCGCATGTACTTGCATTATCAGCCCAGTTTCTATCATTTGCATATACATATTAATCCAATACGTAATGATGCTCCCGGTATTTGGTGTGAAAAATCTCATATGCTTGATATGGTCATCAATAATTTGGAGTTAATTGAAAATTATTATCAAAAAGCCACTTTACCATTTGTTTTGCATGAAGGTAATGAACTCCTGGAGCAATATGAATTAAAAATGTCTATACGGAGAGCACCCAAGCATTTATCTGAAAAATACAACGAGAAAGACGAAACAAGCAGTAGCAAGAAACTGAAACTTGATGATATAAATATAAGTGAAGTTGTTAGCAAATGATTTTTGGAATTTAAAAACTAACAATTTTAACAAATTATGTATTAAAAGTAAAATCACAAATTAAAAACAAAGTAACTGAAGTTGAATTTGAACAATTTTTAAAATTTTTTTATGGTTGAATGAATTGTTTCACAACTATTTTGAATTAATAAGCATTTTTATGCCCTCCATCAATTTCGTTGTACCAAATACACAATATTTCCACCCCAAAGCCACGTTCCATCCGTCGTTGGAAGCACAAATTGAGACGTAGGATACTAAAAATTTAACCTTTTAAGCACAAATCTTGAGGATTGCTTCGTTACAACCGAAGTTTCCTCAAAAGAAATTTTGCCAAAAAATCGTTGGAAAAATGAGACTAAAGGACATTTTTACATTTGACTCAAATTGCTTATACAAAATTTTCGTTTCTCAAAGCAGAAATGAAGTAGGCAAACAATGGAGCAGTTCCGAATTTTTAAAGTAAGTAAAACATATCGCGAAATAGTCAACTATCAGAAAGTTGACTTTCGTTTTCGACCAAGCCGAGAGTTGATAAACGTTTTTATTGTGATCATGTAAAATTTTCACGCCGCTTTCATGCTATCATTCATATGCAAATGAAAAAGGAGGCAAATTATTGCGCATATTTATTTATGGCTGTTAAAATATAACATTTGTTCTTCTTTTTTCTTTTGATAAATTAAAAACTACCAAACTAACCATTACTAACAAGAGCTGAAAATTCTATGCTACAATTTATAGATAACCAAATGGAATCTGACCAGCCAGATAAAAAAAAATCGCTGGCTACCATGGAATCAGAGCTAATATCCAGTCCTTTGGTGTCGCCCACACTGCTACTGAGTCCACAATACATAGATGATGAGGAAGACAGTCGTAGATACGAAACCCGTTGACATGGATATTGCCAGTAGCGATAGCGAGCAGGTGGAAGTGTTTAATGAATTTCGTCCCGCAGTACAACAGCAACAACCTAATAATTTTGAAGAAGTACACTTACTATTAGAACACAGGAAAAAATAAATAAATGAAAAAGCGTAAATAAAGCGTAAAGTTTTTTTTGTATATTCTTTGTATGTGGGGCTCATTTTCGGTGTATGAGGCTTATTCTTAGTGTAATAAGTATATTCATTGTATGTGAGGCTCATTCTTGGTGTATGAGACTTATTCTTGGTTTAATAAGTTTTATTTGTATGTGGGGCTCATTCTTAGTGTAATAAGATTTTTTTGTATATTCTTTGTATATGGGGCTCATTTTTGGTGTACTAAACCTCCTTGGATTTTTAAAGACTGCTTTTTTGACATTTCGCTATCTATGCACAAGAAAGAAGATACTCCAAATTACGTCTAATAGCTGCAAAGACTCAAGTACTAAAGAGTAACGGTTGGAATCTTTTACACACAGTTGGCTCAAAGTCTTCTAGCTTTCACGCTGCGAACCTTTCCCATAAAGACAAACTGAAAACCGTCATTGTTACTGACAGTATGTCTGTTTTAAAAGCTATACGGAATCCTTCGACTTCGAGATGGAGCACCATCAATAAATTAAGGAATATTACAACACCTGCCGAAAAATTAAAATGTTATGGGTACCAAGTCATGTCGGTTTATTGGGAAATGAGCAGGCTGATCGTCCGGCGAAGTATGCGGCTTCTGCACCTCTAATTGTGGATGATGTCATGGAAAAGTTGGATCTTCAAAGATACATTGGAAGAAAAGTTAAAGAAAAAATTACAGAAGGAAATTTACAATACCATCACTAGCACGGCTCTTCTATTAACCCTCAATTAATTCCAATTTTATATCTAACAAATGTTGAGAAAATCAAGATCAAAACATTTTCGAGAGTTCGCCTTGGCCATACAATTGCAACTCACCAGTTGATCGTAAAGAAGTCTTCCTCCCCAATCTGCAAATGTGGACAAATTCTCACTGTAAAGCCCATTCTCTGTGACTGCTTCAGCTTTTCGTTGGCTAAAAGTATCGCATTTGGAGCGACTAATCCTATGGACAGAACAGAATATCAATACAATATATTACTTTACTAAAACCACTAGGGTCAATAGCTAGTGTACTTTTAAAAAATAAGAGCCAATAGCCTGTGTTGCTAGTGCTCAATGCCTTTTTCTTTTAGTCTAAGAATTTATTGCATTAGTCTTAAATTATAATAATAATAATAATATGTTTGTGGTAGTTTGCCAATTCCTAAGCTGCGTGTACATTTTTATCTACATATAATTTCTTAACCTTTTATGTAATAACGCAAGAAGCAGTTTCATTGCAATATCCCCAGATAAATAATTGTAGGCAATGAAAATTGTTTTCACTTGTTCCGTATATTAAAGATAAACCGGATAACAAAGTTAATAAGTACACGTACTTTTCTGACAAAATCGTGTTTCTCATACACGAATTTACGATACTTTTTAGACACATAACTTTAAAGTTTCTTTGCCAGAATTAGCGCGTCTCAAGACTCCAGAATTGTATTGTATTACCACGCGATGAAAGCCAAAAAAAAACATATAAAATTAGTTAAAGGTCGATCGACATAACGTTAAAGGAGAGAAAGTCTACCGCATTGAACAATACTTGAAACAACACGACATTGGGCAAACGGCAGCTGAAAAATTTATTCGTGTCTGCTCGGTGTTAGCGGAAAAAAACAAAAAAAGGGGAAAAAACGAGAATTTAAAAAATAGGGAAAAAAAGTTTGAAGATGAAAAGAAATTTTTGAAAATTTTTAAAAAAGATGTACATATTAAAAGTTTTCTTTTTTCATCCGGATTTTTGGTAAGTGTTCCCCGGGATAACAGCTAAAACAATGTCAGCCTGTCTCCCTATGGAGACATGGTCTGATCTAAATACTACAGATAGAGATGATTTTGGAGATTTTTATATGAATGCCACTGAGCATAGTAAGAAATCGAGGATGGTTGGGGATGAAGTTGATTTATCTCCCAAAGGAGGAGCTAAAGCTAATGATTTAATAGTGCTCGGAAAACAGGTAGTTAAAAACTTTCTGATTTGGGTGCCAAAGCCATTCCAAATCACGATGTCAATTTGTATGACTATATGTCGCAATGCAATTTCTTAATTTTAGTTGGACCTTGTGAAAACGCCGAAGGCAAGCGTATGAACATCAACTCGAATCTTTTCTTTTGTGATTATTTGAAAAGTTTCAACATTAACCACTTACAAGAAAAGTGGTTAGCACGAGCAGAGCTAAATTGCTTTAAAAAAACTTTAAAGCCGTATATTCCGAGATCTTACAGGTAAACGTTCCGAATTATGTGCAACGTCCTCATTGAATATAATGTGAACGAGATCATTGAAAAAGCGCCCGTCGTACGTGAAGTTCTCCTTTGTGTTTCATCAATACTTTCTATCGTTTTGTGTGAATCACAAGCTTATCTAATGATAAAAATGCCCCTAAAATAAAAAATAAAGAGTAATAAATTATTTTATAAGAAAATAAACCTTTTGAAGTATTAAATTGCATTTTGGAATTTTTGATTAATTTTGCGCACTTGGGTTTGTTTATAGTAAATCAACTTAATGTTAATAGAGACCAGCTGATAATGCAAATGTCTAATTGAATAATCCTCAAATGCTCATTTAACAGATCTGAGGAGGAAATTTCTAAACTTTTTGCGAAGTGAATGATTGCGAAAGAAAAATTAAAAAAATATGAAAATATCGAAAGAAAATGTAAAGAAAGAAGTTTTAAGAAAATTATATTAAAAATTAGTGTAGTGTGGAACAACTATTAAGGGAGCAAACTTAATTATTAAAGGAGAAAATCGAGTGCGATAGGTCGTCTAACGCCAAGGTATTGAATCTGAAAAAGGTCCATTTCCTCTTTCCTAAAAATTCGGTAGAAACAGTCATCATTTATTACTAATTTATAATATGTAATATATAATATTGGAGGATGCTCTAAATTTAACAAACTTAATTTGCTTATTAAAAATTTTATTATTTTCCCTTGCTTCGTGATGAAAGACTGCAAAGTAGACGTTGTCACCATAGAAACGCCTGCTAGCTGACAATGCTTGTAAGTCTGCTTTTCCGGAGAATCTTTACAAAAAGATATATCTTCGGGATTTTAATTTACTTTCAGTGATGTCCAAAAATGGTACTACTTCATCTAAATTTGATACAGTCAAGTTTTAAATGAAATTATTTTTATGAAACAATTTTTATCACAAAATAACAAAAATTCGACATTTTTGCCATATTTTTCATTAGAGCAAACAGTGAACATGCGGGATCTAAATTCGGTGTTTACATCAAATTATTATTACGAATCCATTTTCGCCAAGAAATATTGAAAATTACACCTTTTTACCGTACAAAGATTCGACGACCAAGAGACCATATATCGCATTTGTTATTGAATTTTTCAGAACGCACTATTTTCGGAGCCGTCTATACAGCTCCGGCGATTATGGGAATTACCGATTTATTGATCTTACGTTAGATATAATATATAATTTCGCCGAGATTTTTAACAAACTTATGTCAGTGGATTGTATATTAATTACAAATATATGCATTTCTATCAATCAATCAATTGTGCTTCGCTTTATTTCACAATTATTTAGATTTTTATCCTTTTTTTTTTTAAAAACACCACAATAATTGGTGGTAGTTGCGTCGAACTGAAATAGAAGTGAGAAGTGAGAAACACCACCTGTGGCATATATGTCACTTACGGCTGACGATTCTCACATTAACATTCATTATGTCAAAACGGCTGCAAATCCCAGAAGAAAACTTCAAGGAACCCCACAAGGTACATGTATTCTTGATCAGCATGGAATTCTGAACAGGTTACTTTTTATTACTTTAAAATGGAACACGTTTTTTTGGACTTCTGATAATTTTGTATATATTAATTTAAATCGATTTGAGACTGCCCGCTGGTGATGGAGATTCTCCTTGTCGCGAGTATTAAGTTATCGGCTTTAAAAGCATTGAAAGTTCTTGTGTGAAAATACGGCTTGAAAATGGATCGTATCGGTCAAAGGCCTTGCTTACAAAAAAATATGAACTGTCTTCAAAGGCAAAAATGTTGGGTTTTGATTACTTAGCAACAACGAATACAACGACAAAAATTTCCGTGTACCTTCTGTACTTTCTATGATCCTGCTTTACCTACAAAAACGGAAAAACGACCACGACGTTCACTCTTTTCGATTTTTTATAAACACATTTTAAGTTTTCAAAATTGCAACAAAAGCAACATACCTGAGGTGTAATAACCCTGTAGGCAATTACCAAAAACAATTCAAAACTGCAAACCCTTATATTACTTATTATTACCAGTTATATTACTTATAATTTCGGTTACGAGTTATAATTACTATATTTTGCTGAAGTACTTTGGACTGAGCATATTACGAAACAAGATGGTCACGGGGAACGTCAAAAGACTATTGAGACTTATTCCGCCTCTGAAATATGATACAGTAATGAAATAAATGTAGTCAAATGTGGTATCTGAGACCAATTATTCTGCGTATAATTACATTTTAAGTAAGGCACGGTATTGATGGTTTAAATGTAGTCAAATGTGGTATCTGAGACCAATTATTCTGAGTATAATTACATTTTAAGTAAGGCACGGTATTGATGGCTTAAACACATACAAACAAATTTATTTATTAACGGAAGTAATTACTCGGTCCTACAGTTGAAATTAGCTTGCTGTCAGTATCTGTTTGTTCTTATATAAGGCTTAAAATCTATCCCATGTCGATCGATGGAATCTCGAGGGCATGTAGTCGAGTACAAATTAAGCCGTGAAATGGCGCATGTAAATACGGGGTGATTTAATATCTACATAGGAAAATGCTTATATGAGAAGAAATTGTATGTATTTTTAAACCTCCATATACTGGTTGGCATTTTTTGATCACTATTGCACCGTGATCGGAATCTCTCGCTCTGCTAACCTTCTCCTCGATACTACGAGTGTCCTTAGAATAAACTTTTGAGAACATTTCGTAATTTCTGCTAGCTTTGCAATCATGACATGATTTTATTTTTTCGAACTCATTTTCTTTTAGCATCTATAGATTTAATTAAAGTTGATTGAAAATATATAAAAAATTCCAATGAAACTAAACTTTTTTACCTGTTTAGTTACCTACTCATAGCCTCAAGGCTCAATGCATTGTGAATTTTGGACGTCGAATATATCACTTAGGCGATCACATTTAACGCACACAAGTTTTACGTCATCGCACGAATAAAATTGAGTTAGAACTGCAAACGAAAGTAGCAAGCAAAAGAATGGAAGGACTCAAAAGTTTTAACATACCTTTAAGTAACTACGATATTCCATTGGCACGATAGTTTTAAGTACAAAAGTATCACGCCCATAGCAAATCGCGCACGCATACAGATGAGGCGCCTGATAACCAAATTCTTTACAAGCCGGCTCTTTGTTTAAACGTACTGTAAGTGGTTTAGATAATACTTTCGATGCCAATCCTTCCTCTAAATACCACTCAGCTTTCGATAAACTTAAGCCGCATAAAAGTTCACCGTTTGGCGCTTGAAGACGGCAAGTGTCATAACTAGATAATAATGATCCTCGTGCCAAGTTCACTGATTTCTTTTGTGCAAAATTTTCGATGAAAGGATATCTTAGTAGATCTTTTATTTCACATTTGATTCTTACAAAGTCTACGTTTGTGAAGAACAAATTAAACTAAATTAAAGATAATTTTATTAGGCAAAATAAATTTTATTAATTTCCTAATTTCCTTAATTTCCCATCTCTTCAGTCTGTAAGATAAATGCTTAAAAATCTCTATTCCTACAAAAGCATCATTAGCAGCATATTCAATTTGTGCATCGTTCAGCTTCTTGTCTTCCTAATTCGAAGCGGATATATGCCAAGGCTTAATAAGGTCGACGTTTAAGGTCGAGGTTATCGCAATAACTTTTCCAAACCCACTGGGTTACATCCAATCATAACGGCCAAATAACGTATGTCGAAGGTACATGCTACGTAAATGCCATAGTCTTCTTGCAATTTTTGAGCATCTGCCGCAGGATCTATCCCAACTTTTATTATTTCTTTGTCTTCCAAGAGATTCTTTAGACTTAGATGCATGTGACGTAAGTGAAGCAAGCCGCAAAAACCCTTAGATGAAGCCAAGTGTAATAAGGCGACAGCCTTACGACTACATCCTACGCTTACCCATTCACAGTCAAAGCCAAGCACTTTGTAATCCCCGCAATGCCTGGTGAAGCGAAGAACTTGATAATCAACTTAATTGAGTAAATCAAATGTGTTTCATACTTTCTTAAAGTATTAACTATATTATCACAAACCTTGTCGTGATCACAGCGTCAGGCATGACACCCAAGTCCTCCATTTTCTATGTTCTAATAAATTTATTATACACTGTTGTTGTTTAGGATAATGCATAAATTCCGCTTGAAAAATATTACGTAGTATAAATTTATCCTTTGGCAGGCCATTAATCAAGGCCTCGTACACGTCTTAGCTTAGTTGAGAAGGAAATTTATTTACGAGATGTGCAATATCTTGTTTTTTCAAAGATTTTTAATACATTATTAGCATTAATATACAAAAATTTTGCAAGTATTTTACTGACAAATGAAATATTTTTTATATATGTTTGTGTTTTCATTGGAACTACTTTTCTCTTTTAAATTAATATAATGAATGGGCGAATAAATAAACGAACGAACAAATGAGCGAGGGAGTGAATAATGAATGAAAAATTGAATATGGGAAGAAATGAACAAATGAATGAATGAATGAATGAAGACGGACGTGACAGATACGCCTCTTACGAACCACATTGTTCATTTCACATCAATTTACGATGCGGACATGCTGATCGGCTGTTTTTGTCACGAAATCTTGTAAATTACAATATTTTTTCACATAGCAAATTTTCTAAAGAGTGATCGAAAAAGTGTTTCGTGCCGAATCATTTTCAACAGAGTTCGTCTTTGAGCAAAACTGCGTCTGTGCAAAATATCTCGAAAAGTTTGATGTGTAGATTGAAAACAAGAATACATGAACAAACATGCACAACAAATCAGACAGACAGGGTAAACAAGCTTATATCGCTTCAGAAGATAGTTGTTGATCGATTGATATAATAAAGGATGGGCCTATCTGGATATTGTATACATCCGTGCAAACTGCAAAAATGTGCACACACACTGCAGCCAGCCCTCAATTAACTTACCAGCTATATCGAAATTCTCCAACTATGCTGAAATTTTTTGTTTTGTAACGGATAAAATATTTTTCATCTGCAGTTTGAATTGTTTTTTTTAATGTTTTCTTCATTTTATTCCTGTTTATTTTTTCCTCGAAGAATGACTAAATGATTTAACAGATACACACAATTTGGTATTTTCTTCGCATTCACATGATTACCGTTATTATTATTAATACATAACATTTTTCGTAAATATTTTCCAAAACTTTTTTAAAATTCGTCTTAAAATTTATCCAATTAAAAAACTTCCTTTAGATACCTTCAGTGTTTATAGTAAAAAGAAATGCGTTTTGAACGTCCCATGAAGTATACGTCATATTGATTGCGGTAACAACGGATTCGATTTAACTGTACTCGTCTTGACTGTCTGGGAGAAATTTTCTCTTTTACCTCTGAAGCTGGGACAATAACAAAAAAAAAAAAAATTAATGTAAAGTTTCGCCCGTCAAAGGAATTCATTTCTTTTTTTGCTTATTTTAAGTTATTCTTTAAAGCTTTAAAGTTCCTGTTAAATCCCTTAACCCCTTTTGAAGAAAATCAACCAACTCTGACGGGTAGTTTAAAAAAACGTAAAGTGGGACGACAGACTTCTCGTTTATGTCATTGCTGGTATGGAACATTTTATAAAAAAAATTCATTTCAAATATCGAAGATTCGTTTATCTTATCGCATTATAATCTTCTCGCTGGAATTTGTTCGCACAGTGGCAAATATGTTATAAATACAATTTATATGAAGCTTAGAAAAGGATGAAAAATTCGTTCCCAAGCGAATTCTATCTTAATTGAAATTTTGCATTTTGTTATCAACAGTAATTAAAAAAATTTTTTTAATCAGTATTCGAAAAAAACACACTGACCTCAATGAAGGTGTATGGAAAAGAAGCAATCCTGAGAATAACATTAATTTTAAGACGAGTTTTAAAAACTGGATTAAAATATTTTGTAATCACATCTGCTGAATGCTTGCTTGCATTGGCATAAAGATAATTTGCTGCTTACAGTTCCATTATTAAATGAAAAACTTTTTTGGAGCTACGCCTCACAAAGCTTTCTTTTCCCTCTTCTTTTGCGAGCCAACAAAACAAAGAAAGATGATTTTCTGAGTTGGCTGGTTTTCCACGTAGTCTAGTGGCTAGGATTCGTTTTTCGCAGAACTATTTAAGAGACTTTGGTTTTGTTCGGCGTTTTACGGAACTTGAGCTGGTCATTCAATAGGAACTAAACGATGTTTTGGAATTAATTAGAAATGGACGAAAATTTAATCGTGAGAAACCATACTGCAAGAAGAGCGGTATGCGTATATGTTTAGCTTATTTCTTTAGTCCCTTTGTGACTAACAACGTTTTTCATATTGTATGTAATGAGCGAACACCACGTTCCGAACAAGCCGGCTTACAATTTTTCAGACGATTATGGAAAAATGCTATCAATTATGCCGCGGATAAAGCATATCTTTCTGAATTGGAGCAGTTATAACAAATTGACTGAATCGAACATTTGCTTGTTTAAATATTACGATGAAAGTTACGAACGCAATTTTCTGGATAAGTACATACGGAAGCGACGACAAGAGAAATTTTGAGAATAGAAACTTTAGTACCGTCTAGTGTACCACACAAGACTTTGGTCGATACTGAACTAATGGGTTATAAGATCCCCAAGGTAACTATTTAAGTATATAAACTTAAAAAAAGAAGGTATATCTAATACCCATAAATATTTTGTAGCACACATTAATAGAGCCTGCTTTCTACATAGTACAGTACATGCCCTGAGTGAGGCGAGTTGCTCAAAAAAAAAAAATAAATTAATAAATAGAAAATGTTAAAGCAATTTTTAAAAATAATAAATAAATCAACTGTTTAAAAAAAATTCCGAAAAATTCTTCAATGTTGGATGCGTGCACAATTTGTCAACACGAATGTATTGTAATTAGAAAAACTAAAATAATAACCATACCAGTCTCCCTTTTTGTGCGTCAGGAGGGCGAAAGCTTCTTGTCAGTCGCTTTTCTCGACGATTCAAAGCACATGCCTTCTGCTCACGTCAGATATGTCAGCAAAATAAGTTGCCATGACGAATGGCGCAACTTTCGTCTTCTATACATTACCTTTTCATGTTTCTAGATGTTTCCATGAATAATTATTTGAACGCAACACAAGCCATTTTCTACCTTAACCAAGCTCCGCTATTAGGCAGTTTTCCGGTGTCAGCCTAACAGGCCGACATACTATCATATAAAGTGAACATATTTGAATAGGGCAAGACTGCGACTCTGTTTATCAACTTGTTTGTGCCTGCGCTATACGTAGTTGGATCTTTTAATCTGACAACAAATTAAACAAACGAATTGAAATTTGCTTTGAGTAAACAATTACGATGGTTTCCCTATGAATAATTGTAATAAATGTGAAAGAGAGACATAGGTGTAATGTAATGACATATTTGATCCTTAAGTAGGGAAAAATTTCGTCTTATCCTACCTTTAATTTTAATTCTACTTATACGCACATCAATTTACAAATTAAATGTTTTGTGCATCAAATTTTTTTATGCCATTTTAGAGATGCGTATTCGTATATGTGTGTTGTTGCATGTAGGCCCATTCGCATTTATTATTTACGTCATTTTATTTTCAAACTATTGCCGCCTTTGTGGAGCTTATTAAATGTAAATAATAAAATAAATTTCTTTCTTTATTGGATCTTATAAAATTACTGCACATGGTCTAGTTTTTACGAAAAATGTTCGTAACTTTGCTCATGGGTAAGTAAGTGCACACTACATTTGTGTACAAATTTTTAATCTATTTATTTTTTCCTTTTGCGCTCAGTTGAACGACAAACTTAATTCTGGGTTCAATTTAACATTATTGAAAAATTAATTATTATTCTTAAATAAAAGCAAGTTGCTATAAATAAATCTGGAATTTTTGAAACAACAGAGATAAATACTTTTCTATGTAGGTATGTTTTTATATATGCAATAGTTTAAATTAGAACAACAACGTTTATTATACGACAACACCCGCGGAAGGTTTGGCTCCCAAAATATCTGATAATCTCTGTTGATAGTTAGCCAGTGTATTAGAGTCAGTAATACCTCGTGCTTTACATGATAATTGTAAAGCATTTAAATATTGCATTTCAGTGAATTGGGAACCTTGCTCGACAATCGTAGTAAGTATTATCTAAAAACAAAAATTGGAAAAAATTATTTTAGGAATTCAAACCAACATCCTTGATTTCATTTACATCCGGCTCCATGCATAATAATTCGTAGAATTGTTTTGCTTGATCTAAAGCCACTTCTCTGGAGCCTGTTATGTTACTTAGAGTTTGTTGTAGAGACAGAGCATTACGACACATTCGTTGTACAGTAACTTGATCAATGTTCTCCAAATAATTGGAAGCTTGTATAAGTATGCGAGCTGCTAAATGAGCCAAACCTTCAAATATATACTAAAGGATACACAAAAAAAATTTGTATTGGGAGCATATAAGTAAATATGTATGTAATTACCCTAGTTTTGCGCGCATGCAAGGTCGCACTAAACGCTTCATCCATTTCAGCTAAACGTTTTGTCAATATTTGTACTTGCCTATCTGGTTCCAAAACATCCTCTTTAGTATTTATAAAACTATCCACTCTGCCATTTTGAGGATTAGTACGTAAATAATGGAAGCATTGTACACGCACCTGCGTTGTTAAAAGGATAAAAACTAATGCCAATTAATTTTGCAGCTGCAAAAATGTTGTATTAACGAAGCGGAACATTTCGGTTGGACAGGCATTTTAACTTCCTGAAAGTGTTCGCTAAAGAGTACGAATTTTCATCCCTCTGAATGTCAAAACTCGTGGGCTAAACGTTTTTATTTTTAGCATAGGCCAAATTACACCATTTACAACAAATATTTATAATCGCAGCTACCACGAAAATTTATTATGATTTCATCTTAATAATGGTATACGAAAAATTATGCAAAAACTAACAGAGCATAGTTCATATGTTGAATTATAATGTGTTAATGTAATCGAAAATATTCATGGTTTTAGGCACTTTCATTGAATAGTTTATGCCGACAAAATAAATCATATGTAATAAAACCCTTATCCTTAAACGTGTACCTATTATTGTTATTATTATAATTTTTTTAGATTAATGAAATAAATTCTTGGACTAAAATAAATGCAAACTGGATACTAACAAGACAGGCTATCGGCTGTATTTTAGGAAAGAAAATTAGATATTGAAGCTTGTAGTGTTAATAAAACAAACGTGTGCGTAGTGTATGTAGATTCAATGTTCATATATTATTTCTTACCTCCAAATGTAGTACCAACAAACAAATGTTCGCTAATTCATCAAACTCTAAAGCCAAGTTAGTTAGTACTTTTATGGTACCATCTTTAACAGCTACATATGCAGCACAATCCGGCACAGCGCTTAATCCATTAACTAGAGGGCATCTGAGTTCATTTGCGAACCCAGAAATTTGCATTGAAAACCATTCCATGCTTTCTTGCAATATAGCTAGTTCCTTTAGAACGGAGATATCAGTTAAAATTTCCTGTTGGGAAATACCTCCCTCCCCCAAATTGCTAGTTAACATTTCCGCCTCGCGTATATTACGTTGTTGAACCTGCAGGGGACTTTCCTCTTCGGAGGCTTCGAAGTTGTGGCGTTGTAATTTCTTACCCTGCCTTAAACGGTGGCTGGAACTTTTTAAATCAGTCCAGTTCGGTAGAGTTCTATTTAATTAAATTCAAAACAAAAACAAAAAGAAATGTTGTTGCCAATTTCGAAATTACCAGCAATTACGCCAATTGTGCATAACTTTTCTTAGCTTAAAATTTTCTTTTATTAAAAAAGAAAATTTAAAAGCTTTTTATGACATAAACGAGGGATGCGAGCAATCTAAATTTAGAAGGTGCAATCCTTACTTTAAGAAACGACTAATATCTTCATCTTTTAACCAGGCTACGCTGTAAATTCTTTTATCCTCAGTATCAGGTTGAACTATGCCTCGGTAGGCTGCCTGACAAATTTCACGATAATCTTTTAACAAGCAGCAAACAGTTTTCAATAACTCCTCTGAAAAGCAGGGTAAGTCTTGTATCAAATGTTTGGTCTCCATTAAACATCTTTCTACTCGAGCGGTAGATTGTAAGACAGGTCGCGTCAAACCGAGTTCTTTCATTTCTTCTGCACTTATAATCGCACGCCACACTTCCTGATTTTTTGACAATGTATCGATACAGACTTGTAAATTGGAATTATGGCCTTTTGAAAGGAAAGTTTCTTTAATGTAATTGTCTATAAAGTCATGAAGACTGCAGGGTTGTCTGCAAAACGTTGAAGGTGTATTTATGTGTTTTCCCTTTTTAAGCAAAATTTACGTACCCCGGCTTACATTTCATGAAAGCCTCGATTTCCTGTATATAAGTCATTAAAGGCAAATACACTTTAGTTATTACACCTTGATCTGGGCTACAAATTAACAATTTTTGGCGACGTTGATCATTTGTTTGACTGCCTTTAAAACTGCTTCCAGCTGATTTGCTGCTAGTGGCATTTAATATAAAATTTAAATTGTCATTAGAAACATCCGAAGCATTGCGTCTGTGTTCTTTTTGCATTGGATCTGCTGTGTCTGGCAAACTATAGTTTTTGTTGATTAGGTTGGCAGATTTATCAAATTTGAATAAAGACTTTTTAATACTGAAATTAATGAATAAGATAAATAATTAAAAGAGGTACTTTTTAAATAATCCTTAAATACCTTGGAACTTTACGCCTTAGAAAGTACGAGTTCATATTACGGGTAGGTTCAATGTATGAGTTTTGAATATCATCATCCGCGGAAGCATTTTGTATATCCAAATAATCAGTTAATAGCAATTGTAACTGGAAAAACGAAAGCAAGAAGGAAAGCTATATTCTTCCTGATTTGACGCTTGAATATACCCCCGCTTTATTTCTAAACTATACTAAGCCCTTAAGGACTTTTGAACAATGTAAGTTAACCATAGCACTTTAAAGGCATATTAGACTTTGTTCGAGGTATTTCTGCTCTTTAATTCTTGCGCACATTATGCGAAATATCCTAAATTTTATCTAATTATATGATCAATATAAGTGAGTAATTGGCCTTTCCACTTCTATCGAAATTAGTGACACTTGGGGAATTCAAACCACGAGTAACGGACGAAATAAACTGAGGCAGGAATATAAAAAAACTTTGAATATTTAATTTCTGACGTACCACCGATTGTGCTTGGGACCAAAAATCTGTTAAATCGTAGGGCTGTGAACCGACTACTTGATATTTTTGAACTATGGCTAAGAAGTTTTTCAAAACCAAGGCATGCGTTTTGGCAATGGCCTTGAATTGTTTAAAAATTATGTCCAAAAGCGTTAGCAATGGATATTGTTCATTCGAAGGCAAATTTTGATCTATCATATGGTGAGTAGTGTTATGTACAACTTCCAGCAATTCCGTTTGGATACCAATACGTATTTTTTCTATCGCTTCCGATACTTTGCCCAACATCCCGAAACATTCCAAGATAACAGCTATAAAATAGATCATGCTAAGTTCAGGGTCTATTAGATCGACATCTTCAATTATTTCCGACTGTAGCAAATTTACACCTTGGGACATTTCCTTTAAAGCTTGACGCACTCGCGAGGTAGCTTCAATGCGATCCGTAGAGCGCCTTGTTCCCATTCCGCGAGTAAAGTTTGCATTTAAACGATTCAAATTACTGCGCTGGAAAGCCGACATTACTTCATTAGCAGAATTGTAATATAATTGCTGCACAAGTTCCTCATGCAAACGTTGATATAAAAGCTGCCGTCGGACAATTAAGTCACTACGCAAATCATTTAAACCCTCTACTTCTTGGAGAGGACCATTAATCAATGTTAAAGCATCGTTTAAAGTTTTACTGGCGTGCAAATACTGGCGCTTAGATGTATAATTGACCACAATTTGAGGCACTTTACGTAAATCATTGCTAATAAAATCAAAACATCACCATCAATAAAGTCATTAATGAGAAAAAGTGCACAAGTACTAACATTTGTTCCAGCATGGACAATACGTGCTTGTGTTGCACAGCATCTGTCCACATTTTTTTTAATTCCTCCCGGCGGCATTGTAGCAAACGTTTGCAGGCACTTAAATTCTCCTTCACGGCGTGTATTCGCTCACGACTTGCAGCTATTTCAGTCGTAACTTGAGTGAACAAAGGTATCACTTGCGATAATTCATGATCATGGTTGGAAACTAAATCATTTAAACGTTGATCGGAACGTTTAAATTCTTTTTCAATTTTCTGCTTCTCTTTTTGGCGTTCCTCATTGGTTTCGCTGAATCCCAGAGATTTAATTACATTTACCAGGAAGCCACAACCAGCCTAAAATAACGAATTATTTATTATCAATTCATTTAGATAATCAACGCCCATCATTAATTACTATTTTTCATTTAAGTTCCAAAAAAAAAACTTTTGCCCTTAAAAAAAAGTCCATAACCCAAATTTTGACAGCTGTCTACCACTATTGCAAAATGTCATCACACTGTTTTTTTTGTTAACAATTGACCGATTTTGTTTAATTGTTTTCAGTGGTTATTATTGGTTTATGCATAAACTTTTTATAGCACTTAATTTAACTGTTCATTTATTTAACTTTTTAAAGGAAATTTTCAATTTTTTATCTTGTATTACCTCATCTTTTCCATATTTTCCACGGGGAGGTTTCACTGGAGGTGGCATGTTCAGCGAGTCAACAACAGATGATTCACCGCGTTGTAAAAAAGGGAACAAGTGTACCACGAAGCTCTTTGTTTGGCTCTTAATAAAGTTGACAATTAGTTTAGATTGTTCGTTAATATTAGATTCTTCTGTTTATTTGTTGACGCTAATAAATGTTGCCACTTTTAACTGGTGATTGCCTTTGCCACGATTGTTATTATTGTTAGTTTTTTTAAGATTTATTATTATGTTTTTATTTTTGTTGTTCATTTTATTACTACATATTCTTTTTTTTATTGTTTAAATTTTCCCATAAGAAGCAACCTACACCAAAAAATTAAAAATTAAAAATTGGACTTGGTATTATTTAGGAACCTTAGGGATTTAGTAAGTATTTTTATATGAGTGTCTCTTTTATATTCAAGCAGAAATTTCCATCGTCTATTCCATCTGTGGATTCTTGGAAAGCATTTCATTATTGATGCTGAGATAGAGATAAATAATAATAATAATAATTTTTTATATATAAAGCATGATATTAGATACTTGTTTGTGTAGTTTTTTGGAAAATTGGTAATAATAGGTGATAGGAGGGTTGTAGTGTTATCAACAAGTAATAATGGCCACTTGTGTGCAGAGTAGATTCGGAGTTTGACCGTTATATTCTATATGTTTAAGTTATGCGCATTGAAAAAAAAAAGTTTGCTCTGTAAGCAGTCAATTATGGCAGCAAACTATTCCTAGGATGGTGAGACTGTGAGACCACATGAAGGGAATCGGCAAAGCATGGTTTGGCGAATAGGTGAACCAAAGTTCGAATAAAAAAGAAAAAAGATTATAAGGGTATTTTAATCTGCCACAGGTGCGAAAGGAATTAGCTCTTACATTGATGTCATGTGAATGATCGTTGCATCTGATATGGGTGAATATTAATCTTAATATTAATTAAAAATAATATTGATGTAATATGTGACATAGCGATCGACAGTGAAATGGCTGAACGTTATTTGCGGAGCCAGAGACCAAAAGCTGAGACGTTCCGCTGCTACTGTCAATTTTGAAGTTTCTACTATTTGGCAGATGATTTTATGTCAGGGGAAATTCAAACTCGAGTATTTATTGCTTTGTGGCTGCCCCTGTGGCTACGTACCCATAGAGGAATGAAATTGAAAGTTTCCGATTTCAGATTGCACAATAAAGACCTAATCGCAATCACATGTGAATGACTCTTATGTGTGAGAAATGATTGTAGAGCTAAATGAGCCCATTTATTATCTGAGTCAATCAGATTTTGTTTTGCATTAGTATGTCCGGAAAATGAGCGGCTTCCATAATTGCAAGGCTATCGGAAATATGGAGCTGTTAATAATAATATTATAAACTACTGTCATACTGGAACCATAAACACTGGCGTTAACTAGATCGGTCGTTAACGGCTTCACGTGTCTGCTTATGTATTTTGCAGATTTCCCTAAAGGCAAGAATTTGATTACGGGCTGAAAAAGATGCGATTCATAAGGAACAAAAAGCGTTTGTCAAATCTTAGAATATTGACATTGTCTATCTTATGAGCGAGGATTTGGAAAGACGAATGAGATGGGCTGAAAGATATGAGATCTTGGCTAAGAGGTAGAGCCAGATGATTTACAACAGATAAAATTATATTGATAACGATTTTAGCGTTTAAACGAAATCTTTCAAGTAAAGACGTAATGTTTGCGATCTGTTCCGAACTTAAGTTACGAGTGGAGATCAAGGCGCCAACCGATAAATGGGGACTGTGCCACTGAACCGTACAAAGTTTTAAGAGGTTCTTTCTGCAAACATCCAATAAGGACGAGCAGGCGTACTCCAATTTTGATCTTGTTAAACGTGTGTATAATTTGTTTATGTACGGAGGATGAGAAGCCCAAGAGATGCTCCGAATGGATTTCAAGAATTTCGTTAAAGGTTGATAACGAACCGAAAAGCGATGTTATCCTTGGAATTGACTTACTATACACAGCCCAAGTATATTCGCAGAGTTTTTGATATTCATAGTAAAGCCTTCAATTCTAAAAAGTCATGGTTACGGCAAACAATGTAATCTTAGTGACGAATTTTTTTGTTGTTTTCGTTTTTTTTTTTTTTTTACGAAAAGATTAACTTGCATTCAACTTCCCTCACTAATATCTTCGGCGGATTTTAGTGCTTGTTTGTTACGGTGTGCAGTGGGGATCGTTCTAACCATTAAAAAGAAGCCGTTTCGTGATATATTGATTTAGATTATTGTTGAACGACAATCCTAAATTAAAAGCAAACAAAATTATGGTGGTAACAAAAACGACTAATTAATAAAGAAGGATTTTGCAACAGTATTAGACCTTTTTTTTATTTATTTAATTTTCGACATTAGTTATTTTGAACAAAGCTTGAAATATTTACTGTAACCCTTAAGCCGAACTTTTTTTATACCAATCCCAGAAGGCTGAACGCTATTCATTTGACAAAACGTTTGCAACGCACAGCAGGAAAGTTCAGGGACCCCGCAAATTATATATATTTTCAATCAGTATCAAATTTTGAATCGGTGTAAGCATGTCCGTCTGTGTAATATTTGTTGCAAACATTTTCCGGACCGCAAAAATTAAGATAAGTAGATCGAAGAGCACCATGATCACAACGCCCAATATGTTAATCATTTCGATATTCTTGTTGTGGTGGATGGTAACTTGCGGCCAAATTTAGAACGTCTGAGCAGCTAAGAAGAATCTTCTGCATTTTGCCGTTTTAATACGCGAACTATCCGCTATTATTCCGGCTATGTGCTATAGCACATGCTTTCATTTTTTGTGTGTTAATTCATTTTAATAAACTGTGTTTTTACGTTTATTAAAACAAACAAACACATCTCCACTTCACCGTATTGCAATGTGATATTACATACATTCAATTGTATGGAGCACTAATTATGTATAGCGTTAGCTAGGTATCATTTTTGAGTTTGGATTTTGTTTGCTATGGTATACACACAGGTACAAAGAAAAGCTCCTATTGTTGTCAGATCAGGCTCACCAGATCAAATAGCTCACCAAATTCCACAAATATATATACATTCAAACTCATAGGGCACCAAATTATACTCTCTCATGGCACCAAATTCCAAAAACGTATACATTCAAACTCACATAGCATCAATTTCAGAGTCGCTCTTCAATTCAACAAGTTATAAGTTTAATGGTAAAATAATGTGAGTCTTTTGAATTAAATTTCTGAAAAATTGCTGAAAAAATGCACAAATTCCCTTATATTAGAAAGATGATAAGAAAATTAAAGGGTTTGCTTAACAATAGTAACAATTCATTCGCCAGTTGTATTATAACTTGGAAAACTTACAGTAATGAAGTGAATCGGAAAAAGCAAGAGTCAGAGGTTTGCGTTAGTGCTGTTCTTCCGAAGTTAGTTTGGTTGTTTAGAGTTGCATTTATAAAAGAAAAAGCTGTAAATTTAAAAATGAATTCCAAACAAAATTATTCACTTACAAACAGTTGAACCAAAACATAAACCTTCATGTTTATGAAAGGTAAGTAAATTAATTCGTTCTTGCTTTTTAACCCAACTGTCTGGTTAATGCTCTTAATTCGCCAAACCTTGTCACCAATTCAGCATCATCAACCTTTTCATAAGTCGTCATAAACTGTCGTAGTCATCAATAAAGTGTTCAAACAAGGAAACGAAAATTTAATACGTATTTCTGATTTTTGCTGCTTAGCTTTAAAACTTAACCATTCGCGGAAAGCGCAAATTTAGTCTTATCTTAACTTAGGCTTCTGCTAGTGTCATAATGAATACTTATGCGAATAAAATACAAAAATAGTGCGTGAGGGTAAATAACGAATTAGGGTGAAGCGATAATACTACGAAAGCCCAAAGAATCAATAAATAAAAAGAGTCTATTCTATTAAACAAATCAAAAGAGAAAAAGTTAAATAAACTGTTGTTAAATGTTTTCGTTAAATAAAATCAAGCATAGTTAAGGAATACACATGTTGGGGTCAACGGCTGACGGTTAGCGATTTTTATTTAACCATTGCACAGAGCCCTTTTGTGTGGTTGTAGAAGAAAAACTTTGCGTGAAATCGACTCGGAGGGATATCAATGCAATGATACAACATTAGTGCCCAGATGAGATGGATTGTAATTTGTTTTTTTTTGTTTACATGAATGACACCAACATAGTTTCAGAGAGGAAAATAAAAAAATCGGACAATCCAAAGAGAGAGAAATCAGAGAAGAAAGTGAATAAAAAAAAGTGGGAGTAGACAGCTCGTGGAGAACTATAGAGGCATAGCCAAGCTGAGCGTTTTACCTAAACTATTTGAGACAATAATGACGCAGCATTTGGCCTTTGCCATCAAATCCTATATTTCTCCACTCCAACATGGCTTCC
>KK499883.1:750459-771551 GCA_000688715.1 Glossina pallidipes
TTTTTTTCTTTTTTTCCTTTTATTTGTTTTATTGTACTTATACTAAGTATTGTACGTATACTAAGTTTTTTTAATAATAATTAATTTAAGATTTACTTTAAGTGTCATTTGAACTCGACTGTTGCTTGTTTTAGTTGAGTTTCTGTGTAAGTGGAATAAATAAATAAATAAATAAATAAATAAATAAAAATTCAGTAGGAAATATTGTAAACCTCTGGCAGTTCGGAGCTTCTTCGTATTTTCCAAAGCGGAGATGGCCGCAGATAAACGTCTAAGACGCTATATGCAATGATTGCGTTAGGAATTCTACGTGGCAGATAACACAAAGTCATGTGAATATATAGCTTGCGTGCGTTGCTAAAGGGAGATCGTGCGGCATATAGACAAACGTTAATAAAGTGCAAATGAACACGTTGGAATCATTTTGTGCTCAAAACACGAACCATGTAACTGCTTTGCTTTCACGAAAATACGTCATTGTTTTGCTTGTCAAAAGCACACGCAGAAATTTGAAAAATATGTCAAGAATTCGCGTTCACCCTTAAAGCGTAAACGCAAGTTACCGTATTTATCGCTCTATAAGTTCGTGCGTCACGCATAACGCTGTTATTGTGTGTTGCATATAACGCAAATAATCAATTTTATTTCTACCGATGTTGTGAAAGTTAGAAAAGTAATATATCTTTATTTACCAAATTTTCGTATTGCCATATATTCATTGTATGTCAAGGTAAGTTGTGTTTATCTTTAGTTATGATTAAGTACAATAAATTCTTTTCTTTTTATTTCATTTGAGTTTAAAAAAATTGCATCTGCACTATTGGTTTAGCGGAATGCGATACTTCCATAGGCCAAATGGTAAGTTTATGGTCATCATCATAAATTCATCATCTATAAATCTAGTAATTACATTAATTTACCTTTGCAGATACCAAGATGTTAAGAATCAACATCGCGATCGCATTTATATTTATTTATTTTGTGGATATATATTTTCTATGTATTTATGTATTATGTATGTCTAATGCTATGTATATGAATGTTTAATAAGGTTTTGATGCTTAACTCTGCTCAATTTGGAAGTGTTTATGAGCGTTTATGAGTGTTAATGAATGTATTTGAGCCCCTGCGGGTATAATCTTGTTGAAGGTTGCTTTTTATTTTAGTCAGTTGAAAATTTATATATAAAAAAAAACTAAATTAAATTTGACAGACATGAAAAAACAAGAAACAGAATTTCAAAGATATCTCAAAAGAGAAGTTCTTCTTCTATTCAGCAAATTAGTAACCTAAAATTCGCTGAGATATGTAAAAAAAGGCCCATTGTGAACACAGAGTTCTTTATTTGAGCCGTAGTAAAGTTAGGGTTAGATTTGGTATATCATTTTTATTATTTATTTATTTTATTATTTCTCTGTATTTTATAATTAAAATTATATTTGATTAACGTCTCTTTAATTTTGCGTGTTATACGTTCGCCGCGTTATTTTTTTTGAATTTTGTTAAACTGTGCATATTACTCGTCCGTCACGTAGGATAGAACAGCAAGGGGTAAATTGCGGAGTATAAAAAGGGATGTAATACATGAATATAAGGTATCGTATGAAAGAATTGATAAGTGCGATTATAAAAAAAGTTTAAAAAATAGTAGGTTCATAATTTGGCTGAAAACGTTTATCTTGACGGCATGAATTAAAAAAAGAAAAGAGTGCGAAATAAGTTATTAAATTGTGAGAACGCAAAAAGTCAAAAATTCTGCGGTCGTGAAGACCACATATAGCTAATTTGCGAAGTGTGGAATGGCGAATAGAAGTGTCAACATTCGGACAGATAAATAGGATAAGATCAGGAGTTTGTAAAATCACGCATGTACATAAAGAGCTATTCACTATGTTAATTTTGAATAGGTGATCATTACATCTCGTGTGATTAAACATCAACCTGTTAATGAGGCAAATAATATCACGTCTGGGTCCGCAATTGATTAACCAAGGCGCATATTTATTTGTGGAACTAAAGAGTATAAGTGACAACCATAAGGTGAACTAATCCATCATTGTTGCCAAGAAAAAAATGAGTGCTTCTTGCCGATTTCCTTCAAATCGGTCATTAAAATGATGGTCTGGAAGATGCAATTTTATCAGCAGTGGTGATTGCCAAGAATGCCCATGTGACTGGGCACCCAGAGAAAGTGAAAACAAAATGCATCAGCTTTGAGGCTATATAGTAAATACCTGAATTCTAAAACGTAAGGGTGGATTTTACCTGATGGAAATTATTGAAAAGCGGATAAGATAGAATTACAGTCTGACATTATAAGGAATTTCTTTGATATATAAAAAACTATGTTCGTTGTAAAAAAGAGCTTACAAGTCAAGAACTAATCAACAAATGTTGTCCTATGTTTTCCCAAAGGTTTTTTTAAAGGGTGATCTGGAGAAGTAGACGACCCGTATGTTACAAAGGGGCTATTCACGATCGTGGTGAGACCGAGACTTCAATATGCCTCAGTTGTGTGATCTCGCTTCTATAGGTGCCACATTAGCTCAATGGAGTCAGTTAATTTTTGATTTTTGCCTTGAGAAGATTGATTTGAGATCCGCTTCTCTTGGCGCCTCCTCATGAAAATAGACTGCTTCTGCTGGTGTTATCGTCATTATAGAAAAGTAAATTTATCCTTTGCGCTTTCTTCTTAGTTAAATTAAAAAAAGTAATATTGACTCGCCGGTATTATTAGGTGAGATAAACTTCAATGTGCCTAATCGTTCTTCTAGAGACCTTATTTTCATAAACCTCACCCAATGCGAGTTCAACTATGAACTCTTCAACACATTTAGGTGTCTTTGCAAAAATTTAAATGATATCTATAACCTAATCTTAATGTCCAACTTTTTGGATTCTATCAAAGCTATTCTCTATAATATACAGGGTCTGCCTGTGTTGCATTTAAACTAACTGTTAATCGTTAAGGCTTCGTAAGATTCCCAGATAGGACTAAATATGTTGGAACATCTGTGTATATGGGAGTGGGGGTTTCTGTCGATTTGCTTTTGCTTTTTTGGCAGTAAATCACGAAATAGCGGAAGACCGCTAGCTTAGTTTTCACTTTATAATTCCTTAATGCAATAGGTACAGCAAACGAGGGGAATTGTTTAAAAGGAGAGAAGCCGTCTGTATAAAACATAGTTTTAGGTTGTTGGTTCACCCGACCAGAATCAGACGTAGCACAGTTTCTGTTTTGTCAACAAACGAAGAGATAGATTGACTTGAACAACAGAAGTAGAAATATCGTGCGGCCAATTTTAACACGATCAAAAATCAGAAAAAATTAGCTGATGTTTCATGATAGTTTCCCATTTAATAAAATTTTATTGTGTTGTGAGTCAAAAGGAAGAAAGAAGAATTTTTCTCCGTGACTTGACATTACTTTTTTTATATGAATGAAAAAACTATATAAAAAGAAAACTATATAAATATAAAATTGAACTAAAAATATGAAGAAGTTGGAAAAATATAAATTTAAGAACTTAATCAGCTAAAAACTGAAATTGATTAAAATTAGTATGGAATTGATAGAATTGATTAAAATACTATTATAATATTATATATATACATAGCTAATTAAAAGGAAACCTCTTTAAGAATGCACGTCTTTAAAATTTTGAACCAAAACACACAATAACTGATAGCTTTGATATTTGTTATTAATTAAAACGAGTTGAGCTACACCATACCTGAAAGTTCGGTTATTTAAAAACTAAAAATCAAATAAATTAAATAAAAATTAATAAAAAAACGAACATCATTTAGTAGAACATTATAAGGATAATAAGCCAACAGTTTGCACTAGCAGAGCTAAAATCACTTCTGAGTTTCATTGCTAACTTGCTGCGACCAATCAACGTGGATCTTTAACAACAACTAAACAGCAAAGTTTCTTGTTCTGTTTTTATATATATACTGTAACGCAAACCGTCTTTTGTGAATTTTATGTTATTTATTCAATTTCCTTTCAGATAAAGCTTGTACCGCTGAAATGTGGTTTTAAGGATAGTATAAGCCTTATCTACAATTCTTAGGAGATTTATTTACAGATTATTTATATGAACTTATATTTACAATACCTTACCTCTCGTTCTAGTCTTGTTCCTTTGAATATTACGCTTTAAGGTTATTTGACTGGCTTTGTCTCCCGCAAATATTCTGATTATATACCCTTTTACAAACAAGCTGCCATTACCTAAATTTATCGCAACATATTTAATCCGTTAATCCGTTTTCTCACTAAATTTTCTGCAAATTGGTATTAGCCAGTCATTTCGTCAGTCGCCAGATGCATGGCACAGTAAACGCGCCATGAATGTGTATGTGGTTGCTCTTTTCTTTAGAATCTGGTTTGCTAGAAAATCGACTAATGAAAACTCATCAAATATGACGTTTTCATTTTTTACAACAAATAAAGCATGGTTTAAAAATAAGAAAAAATAACAATATTCCGTTAAGAGTACAAGTGCAACGGTCTCATGGTGGCGCTGGAACGGACGAACTAGTATATGTGCTGACTTACCGATATAGGACAACTGAATGACAGAAAACGGACGATGACGTAAAGCAGACAAATAATGCGACCGCTTAGTGGACGGACAAGAAGTATAGCTTGCATCTACATTGTTAATTGGTATCTTTTTATTACATATATTTTTTTGTAACATGTTAACATCTACAGCTTTTGACATGACAATGTTCACCATAATATGGCTGCACGGCCTATCAAAATCCACAAAATGTGGGATAGCTAAAGTTTTCGCAAAGAAGAAGATTTGTAAGAAATATACAAAAACATTTTCGTACATTGAAATTTTTGTTTGACTTTAGACGCTACGGAGTAGAAAGGCGACACTAGCACGTTAGAGCCAAAATATCTTCGTGAAACTGTCAAACGTTTAAGGCAACGTCAGCGAAAGCTAATATGCAAATTTCTTCTTAGATATGAAGCAATAATATTTTTTATTCATCTGCGAGAATTTATAAATGCATGGTTCTCTTAATATAGCCATTGCGAAATTTAGGGTTTCTGATTAGTCCATAGTCAATTAGTCCCCCACATCCCATAAAGCTCTCAAAACATAGCAAGGGATAGCAAGAGATAAAGAAAGTTAATATTTTGCGTCTCAAGATTGATGCCAACATGAGACAACGTTGAAGCATGAGTCCCAAATATCACATTTCCTGGCTAAGAGTCCATAAAATGTCTCGGAGAGTGGAATGCGAAACGCTAAGTGTATTAATTTCAAATTAATTATGATGGGCTTGACGACGTGGTAGATTAATTTTTCTTACCAACACCTTTTAGTGAAGTCAAAGGTGAAAGGTAAATTTTAACCCATTCACTTTCTTATGGCAATAAATAAAAGCGTGGGGCGCCAAAGGCTTTAATGATGGTGGGTATGTGAGGTTCGACACCAATCAAATATAACTTTCTTTCTTGTTTTTTTTAACACTAATGTCTACATAAACAAGTGTTGTGAAGTTACTTTTAACCAAATAGCTTCCCAATATCAATCCACAAAATACATAATCCTCCAGTCTATTTGGAAGACAGAATCTTCTTGAAATATTACGTTGAAGTCTTATTAATCTAATCAAAAGGTGAGGGGTACGCTCATTTTGTCAAAACGTTTGCAACGTCCAAAGGACGCTTTAGAAAGCCCACAAAGTAGATATCTTTTTGATCAACATGAAATTCTGTATCGATTTGAGCACATCCGTCTGGGTGTACGCAAGCCTGTATAATCTCTGTTGTAAACATTTTCCTGGCCTCAAAAATGAATATATCGACTTCAAGTTCGGCAGAAACCTTGAACTTTGTTGCAAGCAGACTGATGTTGAAAATGGCAAATCGGTCAAAGGACATATAAACTGATAGTGAAACACCTTTATTTTTCAAAAGGAAAAAAAATTGTTTAGTGCTCATTACTCATAAAGTACAAAAATACAAAAAATTGGCCATATATCCTATGGGCGATGTTATAGAAATTCTACAAAAATGGACAAAATCGGCCCCACCGACCTAACTTTATGATGCCCAATAATTTCATTTTTTTCAATACTTTTATAAAGCATAAAAGCAAGATTCAAAAACACCACAAAGTATATAAATTTTTGGTCAGTTTCAAATTCCTACTCCTCCTCTATCCATACGTCCATATGCACAACTGTGTAGTATCTGTGATAAACATTCTCCCTCTTGCAAAAATGAAGATATTGCTTACAAACTTGCAAAACGTCTATACAAAAAAAGTAGGACGCCTTTGTTGTAAGTGTTTTTTGCTTGTTACTCACAAAGTACAACATACACACCCCATAAATTTCCACTTTCATTCCAAAACTAGAAAATGTCAAATGCGCCAACCTAATTTTATCGAGTATGAAAATTTAGTTCTTTTCCTTGTTTTTAGGATCACGGTGATTGGTATAAAAGATTCGGCGATGATCGAATATAATTTTCTTACTTGTTTTTATAGAAAATGAATTTATGATTTTAAAAATATAATACATAATGAAAACAAATTAAGTTTTTTTGTAAGCAAGACTCTAATGATGACGCGAATAATGAGCAAACGGCAGACATGAATACATGAATATAGCTGGTACGAAATTAAAGTAAAGGAAATAAATGGGATAGTATACCCATTATTCGAAAAATATAATAACTTTATTTTAACTGTATAAGCAACATGGGCGCTTCATATGTTCATATATGAAATTGATATATTGAATGAATTACATTTATTTTACAATTAACTCATTTCTACATATAATATATTTAGGCATATATAACATATTAATGCATTTTCAGCATTTGACCGCTAGTTTCCATTGTTCTTGCACAAAATCTGCGTGCGTTATCCATAAAAAAAAACACAAAAACTCTAAAAGAGCAACAGCGAATAATAATTGGCGGCAAACTGTTTAGAGCCGCCAATATGAATATAACGTGTACAAAATTAAAATAAAGGAAATTTTCAAGTATTCCCATGGATAATTTAACTTGTCGCCATTTACAAAAAAAAAAAAAAAAAAACAAAGATTCTAATATTTTTTTTCAAGGATTTCCATGTATAACTGCCAGCAACTGTATATTTGCAAGCAATTAAAGACACCAACGAGATTCACTGGGAGACTATGTGCATCTCAGATTGGTCTCCTTCTCAATACATCAAACATATAAAATTGTAAATAAATGGAATAAATGGACTTTATTGTGTCAGTACTTGCACTTTATAAATGTCAGTAAACTGTTGAAATTAGAAGTTAACTTTGTCAAAATTAAGGAAGACTTTAATACACTAAATAATGCTCCTATTTTCCTTAAAATTACTCTTTTCTTGTTTAATATATTTTATGTTATTATCAAATAAAACACTATTTATAATTTTATAATTTTTTGGTTCTTTTTCTTATTTCAGTTTTATGTAAATGTTTTAAAAATTTCTTCTTGTAATTTTTAACCTTTTTAATTCCTTTTTTAAAATTTGTTTTCGCAATTATTCACTTTTTACCAACGCGTTGTATACTTGTGAAATGGCTTTGTTGAAACTAATTGAATTGCATTGATTTGAATTTTCGCTAAAACGGCTAAAAGCCCTTATCTGGTATTTCCCTTTACATCGTTTATTAAAAAAAATTCCCTTTTGTTGAGAATGGAGAGAGCACAGAGTTGCTTTCAATAAATGCAAACATCCCCGACGATGATAAAATTCCTTCCACCCATTATGAAAATTCCTTCCGACCATGATGAAAACTACTTTCAACCATCACAAAAATTTCCCCGACCGTGACAAAATTTATTTATTTTTTTACGACAATTGTCGAGCAAGGTTCCCAATTCATTGAAATCTAATATTTAAATGTTTTACTGAAAGCACGAGGCATTTAAAACCCCATATAACTTTCTTACTTGTTAGCTTTTCTAACTTTTAAAACCTTTGTTTGAGATTGTTACAATAGAAGAGTAAAAACCAAAATGGGTTTGAAGTGTGTATTTTTTGAATGTGTTCATTTCGATCTGCAGTTTTTTGCAGTCTGCGAGGGAAAGTTTTTCTGCGGGCCGTCTCTGCGTATAAAATTGAGCAATTTTTGGTAATGCGTTCAACTTAAATTGAAATAAAGCTAATTAAAGTGATACATATGTGTAAAACTGCATATAAATAATATTTAAAACTTTTAATTAAAAAAAATTTTTTTTTTTTTCAATTTTAAAAACTAATTTTTATTTTTTTTTTAGAAATTCAATCGTTTTCGATTAAAACAGAATAATAGACACTAAAATGACGCGCGAATGGTTTTCCTTTCAACTTCGTCTGCGTTGTTAGAATTGACCTTCAAAGTGTTCCATTCCGTTTGTCCCGTCTGATGGTTGATTTTTGTCTAAAATCCCTTACATTGAAAATTCCAATTTCATATATATATACATATATGTTATACAAATTTGTGTTTATTGTTAGATGCAACGCTTAATTTTAATGCAATGCATCCGCAAGCTAATTTTGACAACAATATAACTGCAGCAATAGTATTTGATCTTTGATCATTTTTTTCTGTTTCGATATTTAACTTCTTGCTATTTTTCCAGCGTGTCATCAAATGCTAGTCAATGTGTAATTCTAACCTTAAAAAACCGTAAAGGAAAATTAGTTTTTCGTGTTTTTTTCCTTTGTTGTAATATTGTCATCTAAGTATGGCATTGGCAAGACGTGCATATGAAGTATTTGTTTGATAGTATTTAAGGAATCCGACATTGTGTTCTTTTGTAGATACCACTTAGATGTTTGGTAAGTATGGAACCCACGTAGGAACGAGTTTTGGAGAACGCGCACAGCCAGCAAATATGGAAAATGCAAATTGATTTAAGAAAGCGTTAGCAATAGTCGCTTTATGTTGTAAGATATGGCAAAAGTAGTTAAGCACAAATTAAGCTTTCCTCGATGCTAATCCACGGTTTGGATGGATAAAAACGATTTCCAAGCCTGCTTTCAAAAAAATGGCTACAAAAATTGCGGCTAATTTTCTGATGGTAATAGAAAGTTGTCGTTGAACTGTGAAAGATTGAACGGATTTCGTCATGTCCGTTAATCCGAAAATTGGCTGATATTTCTAAAATACTGACAAATTAAATATTTTTCGGAAAGATATTAGGGAAAAGATTATAAATTCTTCTTTGCTTCATTGATCGCTTGACATCGTGATAATAACGAATCCTTTTCTTCATCTATTCTGAATAATAAGTTAAAACTTAAAAAGAATACAAGGTTAAGTTAACATAAACATGTATATTTTAGTCAATTAAATGAAAATCATTGTTTAGTTTTGCTCTTTTATTTCGCATTATAATTGCTCAGCTAATTATTATCATGAAATTATTTTGAAAACAAATTGTGTTTTTCGCGTTTTATTTATTATGCTTTTAATGTCATTGTTATTTCAAATTTCATAATATTTTCATTTCATATAAGTAGAAGAAGAATTTTTTTCTTTTTGCTTCTACTAAATTTGATATAAATATTGTTATTGAGGTTTTTGGTATATATATTGACTGTATATGTGTTGGGTGTGTTCTCATTATTATTTTTGTGTTTCAAGTGGTATATTACGATCTCATATGTGGGAGTAATAAAAATTCACTAAAAGTGCATAGATTTAAGTTTTGAAAGTCAACAATAGATATGAACGCGGTACGCGGTGTTTAAAAATTTAAGTACTTGCAGATTATTTTTGGTTTTATTATTATGTCGAATAACATGGAACATGTATGCATTTGTATGAGTGTAAAGTTTAGTTATTATTAATAAGTATCTTGTCTATAATATGTGTTGTTTTTATTTTTTCTTTGTTTTCGAAAAATTGTGTTTTTCTTTGATATTATTTACTATAAAAAAAATGCGATCTGTTTTATATAAGTGTAAATATGTATGAACGTGTAAGTAAATATGCGATTTATTTAGTTATTTTTTTTGAAATTTCTAAGAAAAAGTATATGCAATTGAGTTGTGTCTTTTTTTTTAGCAAAACGCGTTTCGTCAATTCTGTCGGTGGTGGTGATGATGATGGTCAATTATTGGAACGTTGTCAAAAATACATAAAATATACAAAAAGGGAAAAATTGTGAGGATTGAAATATTCTATATCTTAAGGTTTAATCATACAATTATATCTGTTTTTAGTAGATCGGAGGTATACAGTAGCTTAAAACTTTTGACATTAACTAATGGTTATCGGGATTGATATATAAAATTGATGGTCGCTGACCCTACTTGGTGTAATTTTATTTTTACTATAAATAAAGTTTGTGTGTACTGGGAGTAAAGCCAGAATGTTTTTTAGTAGAAATTTGTATATGTTTTGTGTGTTTAAAAGGTGGGTTAAAAAATTATTATAATTTAAACGAAAACAAGACTTTTTTCATTTTTTATTATATTAATTGCCTTAAAAATTATTATTTCATAAATAAATTTTCATTTATAAGATTTCACATTTAATCAATGCAAATGAATTTCATTTTAAGTGTCAAAGTTGTCTTAAAATTTTCGTTGATTTTTATTTATAAATTTTTCCTTTTGGTTCTTTGCTTTTGGCGTTTTTAAAATTTATTTATTTTCGATTTCTTAAATAATAACTGTTTTACATAACTTTGTGTTTATGTACGTATATGTAAGCAATATGCAGTACACTCAAGTGTTAACTTTCTACTTATACCGTAATATATATGCATGTGTACGTAATTTCATAATATGTTTACTTCTTAATATCGTTGTTAATTATGCTCAAACGGCGAATATTGGGTTTATCGTAGTCCTCCATAGAAATCCCTCTAGACAAGCGTCTACCGTTAGAGCCCTCGAATGACCCGGAGCTGGTAGAAAAGGCGCGACCGCGATCAACGCCGGGCATAACCACTGAGGTTAACAAACCTTGTCCTTTGCAGAACAATAATATAGACTGAGCCACCTTGGCCGGCTGTAAATAATAAAACAAAATTATATTAAATAAGAGCGTATTGTTAAAAGAGACATTCTAAAATAGATTAAGCTGTCAATAGTTCCTTTATTCATTTCATTTATGGAATTCACAACCCTTTAGGTGAAGGTATCATTTTTTTCCTTTATATATTATAATATTTAAAAATATTGCTATGTAAGAGCGTGGGCCAAGACGATCGTTCTGATAATAAATTCAAGGAAACAGGTAAGGAAGATATATTCGTTTTGGGAAAATTCTTGGATATATATCACCCCAAGCTAATATAAAAAGATCTTTGACTTTTTCAGCGATGATTTGAAACCCAAAGATTTGAAATCAAATTCTTTGTACGAAGGCGTTTTTCACAACGTCGTCGGAGTTATTGTTTGAGGCATTTCGATCATTTCACGCTTTGTGCGGTATGCTCTGGTTAATAAAAAAATAAGTAAGGAAGTTATATTCGGCGGGGGCCGAATCTCGCATACCCATCACTATGTTTTTCGCAATCTACTCTCCAAATTTTTTTATTTCATACCCATATTGCTAGTATTATTAAGAAAAAATAATCGCGGAGTCTACGATATTTATTTTAAAATTAATCCATTATTAGGCAGATAATATTTTTTCATTTAAGGAGTGTATGAAATAGTTTTAAACATTCGGTCTTGTTGTTTGCCGTATGATAAATAAGGATAAAACGTCAAAAAGTTGAAAAAAACAAAATTTAATCCCTTGTAACTTTCTGCGGGCATGGCGGATGTTTTCAATTTTTACACGTAGAAGGCAGAGTGCTTCGTAAAGTAAATGTGAAAGATTTCAGCCTTCCAACTTTAATAATTTCCGAGTAACGGCCAAAAACCAAACATTTTTGTTAAAAAAGCGCACCTGGCTTCAGTTTACAATCCACTGTGCGCTTGAGCTCCGACCGATTTGGCCCATTTTGAATAATAACCTGCGTGTAGAAACTTCCAATATTTCTATTAAATTTGATGTCGATATCTTTTTCTTTGCAACCAGGAGAGTTCCAACAACAGACCACACAGACACAGACGGACAGACATGGCTAAATCAACTCAGAATTTCACTCTGATCAAGAATATATATACTTTATAAGGTCTCTGAAGCTTCCTTTTGGGTGTTACATATATTATGGAAAAAACAAAATGAGTATATCCCCATTTTACAGTGGTGGGTATAAAAACGGCTCTAATTAGTGCTACAAAGTTTTTAAAAATGTTTGATCGAAAGTTTTTGAAATCAAATGAAAGTTGTTCTCCTATCTTGAAAATATTTCTTAACACCGTGTTGGAAATGCTTTGAGATTTGAATGAATGGCTTTATAGTGTTACATCATTGGCTTGGTTTTATAGTTAAATAATTTGTACTGTTCAACATTAAACGATAGGTCAAATGTAGCTATTGTGCGCATTACTCTTAACAATTTTGAAACAGCTTCGGATCACATTGATAGCAAGAGTATCCCTGTGCAGCAAAAAATTTTAATTTCTCTTCTCCTTACCGCATCGGCTAAAACGTCACCAGCTCTTTCGATCTTTAGCATAGTTACTTTTTCCTTTTCAATGTCGCGATGTAATTTCTCCACCATTGAAGCATAAGGACTTAACATACCGGTAATCAATATAACATCTACTTTGCAGCCTTTCAATGTTAAATCTTTGCGACTAAAAACACAATGGAAAACAAGTAAATGTCAAAAACATTTTTTTAAATCTTCACTTACAACTTACTTCATAAATGCTTTAACATAGAGGCCAACATTTTTGCTATTCAAGGAGCCATGCAGACGTTTTTGATATTCAGTAACCACCTTATCTTTATCCGGATTCTCACCAACAATTTGCTGCAAACGCGTCACGACAAGTGCGACGAATTGATTCAAAAATGTGTTTTGTGCGTACGGTTGTGTATGTGTATGTGTTTTTTTTTCGTTTTGTTATTGCATGTATGTAGGTATTAAGAAATGTGGTTTTATTGGTTACAGAGTTTTTTTTCCAAAAATTTGTTCAAGAACATAAAATTGAAATATAAAAAAGTTTTCATTAATTTTCATTTTAAAATCACTATGTCTAAGTATATAAAAAACAAGGACTTGAGATTATCACAAAATACTCGCATGCAATATTTTAGGTGTATATCGTATGTAGAAAATAAAGGAATTATAAGTCGGTGCAAAGGAGTTCGTGCATTTAGTATAATGCTCGTATATAAATAATTTGATCGTAAATTTTAATATACGATAATAATAATAATAAGCAATTATTGCTTGCATGCTTTAATATCTATTACCATTGCTGTTAGACCATTAAGTTAAAGTTGAATTAGTGGTGTCTTTGCTTTTTGTCTTTTGCCACTAAATCTGAATATTTGAGAAAATAAATCCATATGTATACAGAGCCAAGCTACTATTACAAAAAACAAATGAGATAGTAATTTTTTTGCTTCGCCTTCGAGCAAATTTTGAATACCCACCACCACCCCAAGCAAATCGATAAAAATCTTCAAGATTTTAGTCGATCAGCATCGTTATTATTCTGCTTAAACCTTAAGTTTGCGTTACGTAAATCGGTTCGAATTGTTTTCCTTTGCGAAACTTCGTAAGTCGTTCTTATCGTATCTTAGTTGTGCACAATATATTTCAGCTGATTGACAAGTCGCGACTTTTTTTTTATTTGGATACTTGTGCTCTTCGCTTACATGTTCGGCCGGATTATAACCATTTTCAAATTGATTTGCAAACTTAAACTAACAAGAGCTCTAGCAATTTGAAGATTTTATTTTAAATAGCTCTCTCTTAGCGTTCAAGCAAAGTTGAACGACGAACAGTCAGAGCAGAAACTAATATAATTAAATTGGGTCGGAGCTGATGAAAAACATTCACACCCAATGTGTTACACAGGGAATGCGGCGGTGGGCATAAAAAGTAGTGGAAATTTTGTTTTATGCTAAAGAAATAATGAACAAAGGCTGTTTAAATCTTTTAAGTCGAATAAAAAAAAAAACTCTTTAGAGAGCAGCATTCAAATGGAAAAGCGTGAATGTTTTGTGGTGAAGAGCAAAACTTTTTCATTTTTCAGAATAGCGAAACTCCTTTTCTTTTCTCTGGCTTCTTTTTTTCGATATTAAAAATAAATAAATAAATACTAATGAAGTGCAGAGGAAAGTCTATAATCAGCTTAAAGCCAAGTCTTGAAAATCTCGCTTGAATAACGAAAGTAATTATATCAAATCATACATCTATTCCCTTAAAGGGATTTTCAGCAAAATTTCCAACCGATCGCACTTTAGTAGATAATCTAATCGTGTCCTAGTAAATTTTAATATCGCTTCGCACCAATTGTAGCTTTCGTTCCGTGCAGCAATCGGCATAATGAACGTGAACTGGAGCTTATTAACGTTAAAGTTTTGTTGTTCCTTATTTACCTTCCTTAAGATAGTTTTACATATTTAGCTATCGGAAACATGTTCGTAACCGCATTTAACATTTCACGGCGACTAACTTTTGTGTCAATGTCAAGGTGTAAATGTTGCATACGACCGCAATCTTTTCTACAAATTTTCTAATATTTTTTTCTCACGTAGGAAATGCTATTTATAACGAATATATTAAATCTGCGTTCTATCTCAGTGCACCATTGAAATTGGAAACAATCTTCTGTAGAACACCTTTTTAAGGCGTTCCCTTTTGCTTGATAATCGCTAATAGATTTGCTCTTTACCAAAAGCATTCATCAAGAGATAATTTCTAAAGGAACAGCAAGCAATTTCTAAAAGCTTACTAAAGCATATCATACGACAGGGCTAGCGCCAAATTTCAGAGTGGGAGAACATGAATGGAAATAAAAATAAAAATATGTTGGCATAACTTTCTAGAGGAAAATTCTACAGAGAGAAATGGCAGAAAAATGTATATTTTTACAAGGATTTTATACGCGAAAAGAGAATTAGAAAAAATAAAAAAGAAAAAACAGTTTCCAAAAATCGCTTAAAGAAGAAGTTTACAATACCTCCATAACCTGTGTGGAAGAAGAAGTTGTTTTTCAAGTGTTAAGTGTGTGACAATAGTTGTTGGTGATAGTAATAGTAGTAGCAGTAGTGATGGTAGCAGTAGTATAGTAGTAGTAATAGTAACATATACGTGTTACGGTAGCAGTAGTAGCAGTTATTACGAAGTTATATATACGATTGTTTGTTTCAAAAGAATTTGTTTTCGATTTTTTTTATCAATAATTAATATTATTACCGATATAATTTGTTTATTATGTAAGTAAAAAAGAAAGAAGAAAATACATATTAAGATAAATAATAAGAGTAATAAGTAAAAAATTTAACAACAAACATTTGGTACACAAAATATTAACTATATTATATATACGTTTAAATACTTCATCGATTTGACTATCGCCATAAATGTGTTATATATACTCATAAAAGTAGGTAAGCCACAATCGCCTTCGGGCGTATCTTTCATATCCACCACTTAAGATAAATGTATGAAACCTATATACGTTTTTATTAGATGCGGACCTACCGGACCCTTTCACTAGATATAACATATTTTTTCAATGGAGTAAGAAAGTTATAATTGGTTAGCACAGAAAAATCCTACTCCCAAGACGTATGGTGAATATACAATGCTAGGCTCTTTCAGATTTGTACTGGTGTAGTAGTATCACCGACACGAGCGAGTTTGTCTCTTCAGTGTTGCCTTTGAAAGGTAAGATAATAAGTTGCATTTGCATCGATTATTAGGATAAACCTGTAGAAGTGCTACGGTAGGCAAATTGACCCAATTTTTAAACGGGACGTTCAGACATCTTTGGGATTACTTCAACATGTGTTATGTATGGTGATTTAGATATGCTAGGCAATATATTGAAATTTTCATTGCTTTGATAGTGTTGGTAAGTCCGATATGACTGGAAAAGGTTTGAGCTAATAATCAAATAGCATACCAACCATAAGTGTGTCGATGCCATACTGGTGGACAGTTCTTGTGGTATTTCTAATGCACACTTCTCACTGCTGTAAGTTGGTACAATCTTTAGTGGAGGCTTTAGGTATATATGTAATTATATGTAATAATATTTGTGTATGTGTGTTGTGTTTTAACACTTATAACATATAAAATTTAGTAGGAATCTTATTTTAAGAAACGAGATAAATATGTCGAATATAAGCGTATTTCGCAAATAAGACTTACATGACCGAATTTATGATACATTAAAAAGCTCTCAGCAGATTGAGCGACTTCATCGCTCTTCCATTGAATTAACTGCAAGTACAAATTGAACACGTAACGAAAAACGTAAAGATTTGTTTACAATTATTTTCAAATTTTCCTTAATTTTGTTTTTCTTTGTGCTTATTCCACTTACTTTCGATTTGAAAGATTGCATTACACTGGCTGCACTACCAGTAGCATTAATCAATATTAAACCCAATGCGCGTGTGGGATGAGCTAAACCAAAACGAGCCAACACGTTGGCCCCTGCACCTTCCCCCAAACCAATTACATATTTTACATGCAGAAAGTCCAAAACTGTCACCAAATCTTCACCCAATGTTTTCAATGGTGGAAATTGAAAGCTGAAACAGAAATGACAGTGAAAATAAAAATACAAGCAAACGAAAAATCAAAGTAAAAGGGAACTTCAGGCATCATATAGATAGGTCTACACATTTATATGTATACATATGGTCTCAATAGGTCCACGGAGGTTGTCTAAAAAGTGCTCGGCTACTGTTAAACCCATTTCTCATAATTTGCTTTCAATCGCTAAAGCGATTGGCTGGAATTTTCTTAGAATATGATGTTTTTCCAATAATGTTCGGTATTTTTATTGGTGCCGTAGCGCACATTCTTACTCCACGGTAAGACTTTACCACAGGGCAAGGGCCCATCGATCTTATTCACATGCATTCGGCACTCGCGATTAACTGTGCCAGTAGTGAAACAAATTCACAGCATTACCTTACGACGACTCACGGATTCCAACAATGTTTGACAACAATACGTTTTGTTATCATGTGTTTGTTACTTGTCCGTTTAGAGTCGGCTCGAACTCGTTTCGTCTTAGTAAAGATATTCGATTGAGTCAAAGTTTCCAAGCCACATTATGTGAAGCTAACGAAACTAAGTCTTTTCTTGCTTTCTTTAATTTTCCAGATGGACAGCCCACCTTGTTGTGTTTCCATTACTTGTTTTCAACTGTTTCTGGAATGAGTTGAGCTCAGTACGTTTAAGCAGAGGTTTGTGGATACAGTTTCAGTATTCAAACGATTATAGGATCTGCGTAATGTTGGATGATTAATTACTTACGCCGAATATCCAGACAACGTCAGAGTTTCCGCAACAAAAGCGATTGCATCACAACGATAATGGTACGATAGTATTACGTATCATGTGCATAAACTGTGTAAAGGTTTTAACGGGGATTATTGAAGTAAGTTTGTGGTATGTGGCTGTATTTTGCGCGGGAGGATCATTTATTTTTCTGGCGGACATACTTATCCAAGATAAATAGTTTGACTTCACCTGATGATAACTGAAAAGCGGCCGTACTTTTTAGACTACCCGATATGACTATTTTATCATTTACATAATTGTCAGTAGTGGCTGGCAAAGCTTCTACAGTAATTCATCCCTAACAAATGCGTTTAAAAGTATGAGCATAGACGCAACCACTTACCTCTCTGGTAATGCTTCAGCATGATCTGCATGACCTGGTACGTCGACATGTAGAAAACATGAACGTTCTCTTATTTCGGTCATACAAGGACTGTTAACAAACTCTTGCAACGAATTGTCTGCATACAAATACATTAGTGATTAAAACAAAAAAAAGGGAAAAATTGTTATTTTCATTATTGCTATTTGTGGTATAAAAGAAGATGGATAACTATATAACATTTTGTATCTATGTATGATAAACTTATGAATGTCGGTGCGTTTTTATAAATTGTTATAAAATGTTAATGCGAATGTTAGTCTATCATCATTTATATGACTTTTCTCCTTTTAAAGAAATTGTATTATTTCCTTTATATTTGCTCACATTTCCAGTAAACTGTATCTAAGCAGTAATACAATGCAACAATTTTTACCAGTCAAAAATAAATCCTTCATAATGAAAGTAAAGATGACAAGGGAAGAATGGAAAAGTTTACGCCCTTACACTAGGTATACATATACTAGGAAAAAGTGCAAAAGAGGAAACTTATACTTGCCCTGAAGATCTATACCATCACCGTGAAACCTTCCATCTTTAAGTAAACTATATTTATAAATACTCCATACATTTTAAGGAATTTTTAAGAAAATAAGTATGTAATCACAATAAGCGTTCATCGAAAACAGGAATGATTAAGTAATAGAAAAAGTTCATGATGGTTTTTCACCGAAAACGCAAGCACACTACTCTCTTTATACCCATCACCGAAGGCTGAGGGGTGTATACATTTTGTCGAGACGTGTGCAACCCTATAAAGTATATATGTTCTTGATCGGTGTAAAATTTTGAAACGATTTAAGCATGTCCGTCTGCCCGTCTGTGTAATGTCTGTTGTCTTGGTCGCAAAAATGAAGTTATGGACATCAAATTTGGCAGAAACATTGAAAGGTGTTGCACGCAGATAGGTATTAAAAGTGGTCCAAACTAGTGAAAACACAAGCCCGAAGTGAAGCGTAAACTGAACGCAACACCGGTTTTCTAAACAAAAATTTATGAGCTTACAGTACAGTGTAAAATGAGGATACCCTTGTTTTTCCAAAGGAATAAAAAATTTGTTTTTAGCTTATTACAAACTACAACAGACAAATCTACAACAATTTATCATATATTCTAAGCGCAATGCCCTTAGAACCTCTACAAAAAAGGAAAAAGTCGGCCACGCCTACTTAATTTTATAGTGTTTCATACATTTTTTTTCAAAGCTTTTGCAGCGCACAGAAGCAAGGTATAAAAACCCTACAAAGTATATAAATTCGCGGCCAGTTTCAAATTCCGAATGCACCTGAGCAAGCCCGTCCATTAATCTATCCGTCTGCGGAAATGTGTAGTAGCAGTGGTAAACATTCTTCTGTTCGAAATAATGAGGATTTGGCTCACAACTTGCAAAAGAATTTGCAAATGGCCTAAGCTCTTCAGAGGACGTGCCTACAACTCCCACACGTCTTTGCGACAAAAACTTTGCTATTGAAAATAGAAAAATTCAGCCGCACGCACTTAATATTATAGAGCATGAAAATATATTTCTTTTACTTTTTTTTGGCATTTTTTACTATAACAGTAATGGCTACTAAAGATTGGGTTACGGCTGACTATAATTTTCTTACTTGTTTCTTTTTGTTTCTTTTCGCTTATTTATTCTCCCACACAAACTTGTAGATAATCTAATGAGTGCAATGTGTAGATTTTTTATCTTACAAATGGACCTAAACGACCATGTGCGGAAATTGCATGTAAAAATACAAAAATTGCAAACTTGTTCCATGAACTGGTAGAAATCGGTATTTTTATTAATATTTCGATATGCACATAAATACACATATGTATATACTGTACATAAGCAGTTCGTTTGTGAATTTTACGCTCTTATCAATTTCTTTTTAAATGAAGTCCGTACCGCTGAATTGCGATTTTTAGGGTAGAATAGGGTTTATTCGCAATTCTTAGAAAATCTATTCATAAATTATTTACAGGAACTTATATTTACAACAATTCAATTCTCGTTCCGGTTTTTCCGATCGATATTGCACTTCAACTCGCTGGACTCGACGCAATTTGCCTTCTGCAAATATTCTGCTGATATAGGCTTTCACACGCAACTTTTACCATCACTCGAATTCATCTCGACATTTTTGGTTTAATCCCAAGCCCGCTTTAAGTTATTAAGAGAGTTCTTCTGACAGCGAAACAAACGATGGTCGCATAAGACAAAGTCTGGACTGTGGGATAGCACGAAAAATTTTTCGCGAAAGCTCTTTCTCGGTTTTTACGGAGTTCTTAAGGTGTGGACGGACAGACGTCTAGCAGGGGTGGAATGGGTAACAGGCGTACCGAAAAATTAGGGCAGAAAAAGACTGCCTGGAGAAATGGCCGCATATATTGAAGGACATATGACGAAGAAGAGGAGCAGCGGCGAAGAAGATAAACAAACTAATATCTAAACCATTTTAGAACTCTCTCTTAATGAGGAACACTTAGTGGAAAATTTGATGCGAAATTCTAAGCGAGTTGAACAGGGAAACTAATTTGTTATGGACATTCACCTAGAAGAACATGCACCAAATAATTTCGGTCCCATACAGTAATATTTCGGTATATGAACTTATAAACGTATTAAAATCGTGCGGCTAGACTGTATTGAGAAAAACTCAAGAAAATAATGCAAATATGTGCTAAATAAGTATTCATTCTTTTCAAAAATAAATGATTTAAAATTTTTCTTTTTATGTTTTGCTTCTGTGATTTTAGTTAAGAAGAACGATTTTATTTAATTAATGAATTTGTATACATATAACACATAGCCTAACTTACTATAAATAAGTGTTAAATAAGAGCTATTGGAATCGTCCACCCTGTTTATTAATATTAACTTCAGTTCCTTGTGCATGATTCGCGAAGCCTTTAAATGGTGCGTTCTACAGCAATATTAAAAAAAAATTCTAAAGAATATGATTAACGAATTAATTTCGTTCAAAAAATTTCTTTAAAAATGTTGTACCTTCCGTAATAATTACTGATTAGCATTTATATATATAAGTTGCTATGGTTTCCTCCTAGGCTTGAAATATATATATAAATGTAAAGATTCCCAATCGTTATCACCATTCCTGCATTACAAAACACAGACCGAAAGTTTTAATTCCTTTTACAATTTTTCTTTTTTATTGAAAGCAACTTTATGCGGTTTTGAAATCATTTCAACACTATCGCTACGGCCGGCTTTTAAGATCAGTTATGAAGTCCTTGATTTCGTCAGCGTGTGACTTAGCCATATCAAAGGACTGCGACGCTGAAAATGGCTTTGTTGCGTGAGCGACATAGAAT
>KK499883.1:772271-854898 GCA_000688715.1 Glossina pallidipes
AAATTTTTGCTTATAACACACGAATTCCTTTGCACCGCCACAAATTAAGTTTGTTGCGTATCTTTTCATTTTAAAGTCTTGCTGTTCAGTGCGAGTTCGCCGAAGCTATTTAATCATTGATTTCAAAACCGATGTATCGATTAACTATTTGTTGGCTGAAAACAGACCAACACTTTTTCGTTCGAAAGGCTAATAGCTCGTTCTGCTTTCATTACTTTCCTGAGTGTAGTAAATTCTTAATTTTATTTAAGTAGTTCCTATGTTAACATCGCCACGCATTTTAACTTATTATCGAATCGATTCTTATTCAAAGTGGTTTTAGTACCTGGGCAGTACGATTCATTCCTATACAGAATGTGGTTATATTGAGAATAAAAATTTACAACTAAATGAGCGAGGAATTCCTATACAGAATGTGGTTACATTGCGTTGTGCAATGAACTATAATATCTCAATGACCCCGGCTGAAATAGAATTATGGTGTGGCGTGCTTTATCTTCCGAGAAATCAAAAAAGAACAGAAATTGAAATATGTAACATCTACAAAACAATTTAAAAGAGTCAATTTTGGGTTTGGCAATAAGTTTCAAATCAAAATTTATTACTTTATTTTCTCCGGGTTTACCCAAAAACCTCGTCCCACAGACATATTTGCCGGCGTACTTTGCGGAAAAAGTTGACTATTCATGTGATTAAGAGATTGGTACTACAGAGTGTTGTAAATGGACATATATCAACTTTCCACTTTTCAGCGAGTGCTTGTAAGGTATTCTCAAATTTTTAGTTATAATTAATTATACGAAACACAAGCTTTTACACTACATCTATTTACACCCATCACCGAAGGATGAGTTGTCAAAACGTTTCCAATGTCCAAAAGAAAGCAACCGAAACCCAACAAAGTATATACATTCTTGACCAGCATCAAGTTCTAAATCGATTTAAGATTGTGCACCTGAGTAATGTCCGTTGTCCTAGTCGCAAAAATGAAGCTGTCGATCTGAAATTTGCCTGCAACATTAGAAGTTCTGGCATACAGGTTAGTATTGAAAATGGGCCAGATTGATCGAACGACACGCCCGCACACCTCTGTTTTACAAGATAAATAAAAAATTGGTTTTTTGGTCATTACTACCTACAATGCCCATACGCCTATGCGGCAAAAGCTTTTTTGTCTTATATTCCTTAATAACTTATGCTTCGGTAATAAAAAAACATTTTGCGTAGATGTCAGCGATCTCAAGAGTAAGAAAAAATTTTGCAATTGTGTTAATCAGATAGCTGAACATACAGTTTGCCTGTAGCCAAAAAAAAGTCCGAGGAATTGCGTTTCGAATTAGTGACTTCAGAATTGTGCAAAGAGTAAAATTTAGGAATTAAGAAAAAGATTTTTCTAC
The DNA here is from genome assembly GCA_000688715.1 of Glossina pallidipes. NCBI lineage: Eukaryota > Metazoa > Arthropoda > Insecta > Diptera > Glossinidae > Glossina > Glossina pallidipes. The sequence goes on from KK499883.1 coordinate 773,669, forward strand.
AGGAACCTATCTGTTTACTGTTTGTTACCGGCTGCCGAACTAAGTTTACTCATTACACCACACTTCCACTTACAACACATACAAATTATAAAAATTCTGTAGGGCAGTTTCTCTCCCCAATTTCGGCGAGCTAGTCCCATTTAGTTAACTACATTACTTTAAGTAGGCTACATAGAATTTTTATTGCTTACTTTAAGCTCATTCAAAGGAGAAACAATTATTGTGGATTATTAATTCGTGATTTTTTCGACCTTCTCTACTTCTTGAGAAATCTATTATTGGAATTATAATAAAAAAATAAAAATTTAACAAAAGCAATAATTTCGTTGAGAGTTTGCGTCGTCTTCTTGGGCTTAAAGAATCAAAGTTTCATAATTAATTCGGCCCAAAATTATGCGATACGTGGCAAAGTTGGTTTAAAATCACTTACGGGGCCGGAAAAGTTTTCAGCATATTTCATATGCTGGAAAACATTTTTACAAATATAAATTATCTTTAGGGCTCTCGTTATCTCTTGTAGGACAAATTCATTACATCCATTCAGACTCGTTTTCTCATTGTTGCCAAATTCATTCATTCATAAGCAACGTAATTAAGAGCCACGTAGTTAATACTCAGTAAGAGTACTTCGTTCACATTCTTTTAATTGGCGATATGGGTAAGTAGGTACCATTTTTGCGACCAGACTGCCATTGTGTTCATGGAACGAGATCAATCTCGCGGAATTAGTTTCTGAAGTGGTCAGCGAAACGTATGTATTCACGATCATGAACGCATTCTGCTCACGTTGAGAGACGGTTATAACGCGATGGTTATAGACAGCGAGTTTTTTCATTTGTTTTTCGCTTTTCCATCGGATGAACTGCTTAACGATGGACGATGGTGTAAAATAAGCGTTGATGCCCACAAACGTAACGATCAAACTAAAGACTTCATCTTGAAGGCTGGATATCTTTCAATTGCATTCAAGATTGGTTCGTAAAGACACGGTCTGGCAGTAAGTGAAAGTAATAAGACTATGAACAGCTACAAGATGCAAGCGCTTACATTGGAAGATAAAAATTATTTGGCATAGTTCGCCAATCGTTAATTAAGAGTCTGGCTCGATAGTGCGTTACATATGGTGAATTGCCATAAAGCTTATTTGTAGGGAGGGGAAAGTTTTTTGTGTAATTTAGCGATTTAGTGGCATAATTCACCGACCGTTTATTAAGACTCTGGCTCCATAACATAGATATGTGCGTCACGTACGGTGAACTCCCACAAAGCTTATTTGTAGAAAGTGGAAAGTTTTTTGTGTAATTTAGCGATGTAGTGGCATAGTTCACCGACCGTTTATTAAGACTCTGGCTCGATAACATAGATATGTGCGTCACGTATGGTGAACTCCCACAAAGCTTATTTGTAGAAAGTGGAAAGTTTTTTGTGTAATTTAGCGATTTAGTGGCATAATTCACCGACCGTTTATTAAGACTCTGGCTCCATAACATAGATATGTGCGTCACGTATGGTGACTCTCCCACAAAGCTTATTTGTAGAAAGTGGAAAGTTGTTTGTGTAATTTAGTGGTTTACAGTGTAACACAGGGGGATATGATTAGAAAACTGGCACGTTGGGAACAGTTATTGTTGCAATAAGGAAGTATAAAAAACACAAGTAAACTATAAAATAGTGTGACAATACTTTTCGCTTAAGCAAACTTTCAACACGTAAAGTTAAACACGCTTTGTTAACGAAAGATTGCTTTTCTCGGTCGAAAGTTGAACTCTCATTAAACTACTCGCCAACTACAGAAAAAGTAATATTTTTGAAAATTCTTGGAACGTGCGGGTGCACACAGTTGCTTATACCGGCTTTTTGTTATTGACCCTTACACAGTGACTCGCGTTTCTTTGATAAAAATCGCATTGGGCATTAAATTCGATTTGTTAAATGGAAAGTAGTAGAAGCATCCTGCAATAAACTTTATAACACATAGCCCATTGTAATTTAATGAACTTGTAAATAAGAACTGGTTTCTTTTACGAGTTCATCTTCACAGAATAACCCTCGAAAATGCGGTTCATAATTATATGCTGGAGAAAACAATTGCACGTGTGGTACGTCTTTGGGCTTCAAAACTGGGTTCTACAGTTAAATCAACTTCTGTGGTAGGTTTTGTGCTTGTTAGCTTGTTAGCAATCTACCACTCAACGTAGTCTTTCGAGCAAAAGAATGTCTCATCACAGTGACAGTCATCGATTTCCGCGCCGCGTGTTGTGACCGTTTGGTTTCAGTTTTTGAGTTCATGGGTCTACCCATTAAAGACAACACAAAATGAATTAGCATCCGATCAAAGTGCTATGTAATTACTGACGAAGGCCTGTGCGATTCCTGTGCGCAGCCGTAATGCCTTTTAATTTCTCATTGGGACGGAACCGATCGGATTTTTTTAGAACATTTTCAATTGCTCACTTGGTGCTAGTGTGCTTTAAATGCAAATCCAAATTTTCCAACTATTCAATTAGTTTGGAGATATCGATCGCTACACAAGGTAATGTCTTCAGATTGTGTTTCACGAGTAGAAATATTGAGAGACACGAGAGTACAATTATCAAGTATTTTATGAGCAATCACAAGTCCAAATTTGGAGAATTCGTGTGGCTGTCACCAATAGAGTAAATTTTATTTTTCATCCCTTTGCTATCATTAGCATTTCATATTTAAGTTACTTTCTTAAATATTTGTGGCTGGGGGAAGATCTCACGTTGTCTTTCCACTTGTGACGCAATATTAACTGTTTTTTTTTAAGTTCATTTATTTCGTCCCGTCGAAGGCTATTTTAGTTTAGTTTTTATAGATATCTTCATATCACATTTACTCACTCCCAAGATGAAAGCGGATGTTAACGTTTTATTCATTTTTGTATATTAAATTCAAACATTGTTGCAAAGACGCGCAAAACAGCGCTTCATTAGTAATGAATGAACGGTACATTGTAAGTGACAGTCGTACCTTGAACCAAGCACATACGCACTATTGTGAAGCGATGACACCTCAAAGTCAAAATGCGTTATCACGTTCTGACGACGTAACCGTAGGGTGACAAATACGTGCAATTAATTGCCAGACCCCGTAGTTGGTTTAGTTTATTTATAACACCGTGCAAATTCTTGCATTAGGAGGAGAAAAACAATATTTCATTCCTTTGGCACGAGTATATATATAGTTTATGCTATGAACCTTTTCTTTTGTTAATAATGTTTTACTAATGATACTAAATGTTATACTTTTTCGCATTTCCCTTTTAGGCGCTACACTTTGCTAGGCAGAAATAGGGACTGTCTGTCATCATACAGCTTTCGTAAACATAATACTTCAAAACGTACATAATACTTAGTCACGTAAAAAAATCGTAGACAAAAACCCTTCATAAATAAAAAAAAAGGCGACATAATATAAGAGTGATCTGAGTGGAAGCATGTGAGAGTAGTTAAGTGAGCGAGTCTGAATTAGCACTTGTTGCATTACAATAGCGGCCCTGAATTTGGAACCATTTGAGAGTAAAGCTTTGCCTGCTTCGCGAAATAAACTTTGCAAGATCTTTATTTCCCTGAAAGTGACGCGTTGCTAGTGGAAAATGATGAAATTTTTCTTTACTATAAACAGAGTTTCCCTCACGCGGTTGCGTATTAGTAAAGATTGCAAGGTGTGAGGGAAGTATTCTGTTTACTCAATACCTGTGTAAAGATTAGACAATGAAAGAACCTAGAAAGAAGTTAAAGCAAAAAGCAAAATTTCCCTTATTGTAGGCGTGTCAGTAAACATGATTTCATAAATATTTGAAGGGGTGTCGACTGTTTACCAAAGTCATCCGGCATTTTATAAGCGGTTTATTTCACGACTCGCGAAGAATTTGAGATCAACGTAAAAATTTATTTCAATGAGTGTTTAGTTGACTACCCATCACCTCAAACAATACTCGTTACCTCTAACTGTGAAAAAGAAAGGATGCGTCTCTTGGCCGACTACTAACTTTTGAAGATTACTCTAACAAATACTTGTACTACAGCTTAGACTGGTGTTTATTGTAGCTTGCGAAATACAACTCCGTGATTATTTCATTCCTTCCAATTAGGAACTGATTCGTGAAGTTTCCGATTTATATCGCAATTTTTCTAACGTTTAATTCTTGCAATAATATGTAAGTGGCTCTTGTATTGATCTAAAATGTGTTTATTCCGCAGTCTGTCCGTGATGTGTGTTTCTGAGCGTTGTAACCGAAACAGTAAATTTATGCTGCTGTCTATGTTGCTTCCATTTATCGGTGCTGATTATAAAAGTTATGTAAATTGCATTGAAGCGATTGGATATGTATGGGAACGTGATTATGCATATGATTGCGGGCAATTTTACGTGCAGGTATGTCTATGCGTAATGCTTGTGTTTATTATTGTACTTACGATTACAACCCAAATCGTGTACAGTTATGAAAACTGCGCGTTTATCCTGTTGTGTCAAATCACCCTAAACATATAAAAACACACAGAGATTAGTTGAGTTAAAAAGTAACAGAGTAAATAGGAGATAAAAAATAGTTTTTATATATTCCTCCTTAGACGAATATTGTATACTCACTCGTTAAGTTTAATAATAATAAAACAACAAAATCCTATTAGTTAAAGTAAACTTTTAGGAGAGAATTTTCGGGATGATATGTGACATAAAGTGAACTATTTACGAAAATTTGAGAATTTCATTAGTTTGTAGTTTTAAAAATTGAAGAAGAAGAAGAAGAAGAAGGGTAAATTAGATTCGTTTTATTGTGTTAAGTTTCACTTGTTCATAGGTGTATCAATCCGAACAACGAAAAAGCAACATAAAGCCGGCATATTGATTAAGTACCGAACAATACATTCTTGTTCGGCAAACGATTTGATGAAACTTATATACCCGCCTATCTAGTTCAGCTCGTCGAAGTTACAATAAAAACATCAAAGTTTTGTGCCGAAGAACGATTCGTAGATTAAGGGTCTAAAGTATAAGCTGCTGTTTCAGAATGAAATGTTACTGCCAAGGTCAAAAAAGTGTTTACATTTTGGTCACGATTTTTAGAATAAATAAATATAAATAGAAAAAAGTGCTTATATAAACATGCTTTCTGATTAGCACGGTTCCCACTACAGTGCCGTTTAATTGACGAGGAAAATACGGTTTGAAGTAGCACTAGCAATAATCACAATATCTGTGATAAGGAATGCCAGAAAGGATTATGGGTAAAAAGATCGAAGAAGTGTGGTGGACGTATGCACGATGCACAGTTGCAAAAACCGTACAGGTACCTATACAAGCACTTCACAGCCCATATTACGGCGATTCCCGAGAGTATCGCCAGTTTTGGATTCATTGTCCTTGCCCGTGGGTATCGGAGCATTCGACTGCATGCGGCCGAGGATCTCCAAACATGCGACTTATACTCTACTTTTTGCCGGATATAAGCGATGTAAATGACACGGATATCGGTATGTTTGGCATTTCTTTACAGAACCCAGACCCTAGACTGCGTCTTTCGACACTTTGATGCACTCTACTTTGCAAATTAATGTCGTACTGAAGCTAAGTACGAACGTTGAAAAGTTCAGTTCAGCTCAGTTATGTTATTGTTAAAGAAAATATATTAAAGTATTCACCGCTTTTGATGAACGCTTCAAGGTTTTCCTTGAAGGATTTTCTTTGAATTGTATTAATTTTTGAAATGCACATTTGTAAGATTGATCCAACAATATATTAAATCAAGCTTTAATATTCTACATTAATTGGACGACTTTAAGACGCGCTTATGTCCGAAATAAATAAATAGAATGTTACGTCGATGAGGACGTAAATTACTATTGGATTAGTGCTTCTTACAAATGAAACAACAAAATGAATGCTTCCCCAATTTCTCAATGATGTACATAAATCACTAAAAACAATCTCAGGACGAACACATAGAACCAAACTTTTCAAGTGCGTTTTTGGTGCGTTTTCTGCAAAGACGGCGAGCGGAATAGGTCTGCTTTTAGGGCATTTTAATAAATATTCTTTCACATATCGACATATGCTATAATTCAATACTTTTCGTACTTAGTTACGGTAAGACGGATAGACGGAGTGGGAGAAAGAAAGATACAGAGAGAGAGAGAGAAAGAGAGAGAGAGAGAGAGAGAGAGAGAGAGAGAGAGAGAGAGTCTACAGTTTCTGTCTAGTAAACGTTCAAAACAGAATGGTCGGCCCTCAATCCTTAGACGGGACAGATTAAATAACAAAGAAATACAAAACTTGTTGAGAAAGAGCAAAAATTGACATACCTGTACAATGACCGTCAGATCTCCGCTTTTTTCAGTATTTACAACATATTTCTGTGAAAAACGAGAAGAAAAATAAAAAAAATTGTTTTCTTATATTTTGTAAAGAGTAGTCAAAATAAAGTGAGTAATATTGGGAGGTTAAAATGAGCATTTATATGCACATCTAGCAGGGGGAGCGATTAATTTAATTCAAAGGAGGTAAAAAGAAAGAAAGGAAAATTTGCGGGTTTTGAAAAAAGAAAGCTAAATAAAAAATAAATACAAACTCAAAAAAGAAAAACGTGTTAGATTGCGTTGTTAAGAGAGTATGAAATGACCAATGCGTGTCTCTGGAAATATTATATAAGTTTTTGTTTTATAGAAAAATTACTACACATCTTTTAAATGCTTTTTAAAGTCTAACTAGACTGAGATTATTTGTACTTTCTGTGCATTTTTTTGCCTTCCATTTCACGAAAACATATGGCAGTGAAAATTTGAGTCATTTTCAATACAGTCGGGTCGTCCTTTTGCTAACCTGTAACTACAAAGTGATATTTGCGAAGATGGTATTTTTTGTATATTTATTTAGTACTATCTGAAATGAAAATTTGAGGTACTCTGAATGTTCGTCCGATTAAGATGATTATTCGTGAACGACGACTGTCTCAGTTCAACGCATATTATGCCTTATTTTTATGCGTCTCTTTACGATATCGCTGCCAGACATTGTTGTTAAGTCACTTCAATTTAATTTAAAACGTGTTCATATTTAAACTGTAAGGGCAATGATCTACCAGTTACAGTGTACCTAAGTAACCTAACCCTGTTTCAATCTAAGAATAAAAAAATTAAAGCACAAAAGCTTCTAGGTCGTTTTAAGTGTTAAACCTATGTGATTACATCTTCTAATACGGCTGCCACAGATACCATCTTCGCAAGTTATTACTTAATTTGGCATCATTTAGTTGTTGTTTTGTTGAATACCCTTTTATATTAATCCGATAAGGTTTACCAAGCTAATCTATTTTTTCCCGCTATCTGTGCAGTAAAGAAATTACACACAAGCATGAATATTACAGTCTGGCAAGGCCGACCACTAGATATCCTGCACCACTTCTCCTGGTGCAGCTATTCACTCATTTGAGTGATAATACGCCAAAAACTACCCATCAGAGCAAAGGCATGCTTTTCATGAAAGCCCGCATATTGGAGGATACCCAAAACATCAAATGACTGCAGCCACAATTTTGAAATGTAATTCTCCTCTGCCCACTCCTACTTCATCATATAAGAAAAAAAGTTTCGGTTATTCAATTGGTAAGATAAAGGAATATTTATCAAAATATACCTTAGCGTCTTAGCAATGGAACATCAAATGATTCATTTACAAGTTTTATGAACTACAAACACTAATAGGAAGTTTGAACTCTAAGTTTCTATTTGCTCAAGATACCCTCTACAAGCTTTCTTACAACAAAATTCCTTCTCAAAACAGGTAGTTGGCATTTTCATTAAATCCGATATCCATCATACACGTTTACAACTTCAATTCAAATGCACTGGCCAAAGCTATCGAGTAAAAAATGTGAAATACTTCCACTTTCTATTCCCTCTTTGCAATCATTTTTTCAACAAGAATTGTGTAATTTGTTTTCTACACGTTCTCCATCACTGATTGTTACTGGAAACGTCTTGATATGAATAATCTTGAATACTCTGTGGGAATATATGATACCGTGTTACAAAACTCGCTAATTCAAACCAATATCTGCGTTTTAAGTGAGGAAAAGCCAACATATTTGTCAGCCTATCACACTTTTTCACATGCCGACTTCGCATGTTACTTTTCATCAGTTTTTCTCCCTATTTCGTGGTGCATCTTCGATGACCTTAATAGTGACCACTTGCTCCTCGTTATCAATGTAAAAATCCGAAACGCTTCTGGTATTCCACCAACGTTAATTAGAGACCTACTGGACAAGCCCCACTAGACTAACTACTCCAAACAGTGCGAGGAGACTTTAAATAACAATTCTTTTAACGGTAACTGCAATCATCATGTAGTTATTATATTATAATGCTATCCGGACTGCTTCATATTTCTTTATAAGTGACATAAATCTAAGAATGTTCTCAAAAGATTTCCTAACAATACAAATCTCTTATTATGCAAAGAATGTAACGCTTAATTTAGGGTGCAACTAAAGAAATCGAAAACTCTCAGTTTCGAACAATACTCTAAAACAATCCATAGGAAACCTTCAATGACAGCGATATGGAATGAAATTAATAAACTAGCAAGGACTCCATAGTTCAATGATATTAATGTGATCTGCATTCCAAACTGGACATTAATCGTAGCGCACGAGATGTTTAACCAGTTCGGAGAAGTATAGTCTGAATACTCTTCCGACTGCAATTTCTCCCAAGGGCCCCAAGAGTCTATTGAAAACAGCGTAACCCTAATTACTTTAACGGATATTTATCCTCTTAGTAGCTGCGTTGTATTTCTGACAAAAACTTTCTAAAAACAATTTATTTTACCAAAGTAAAGGGAAAAACACTAAGCTTCAACACTATTTCATATCGATACAAATTACTGCGTCAATATCATGCAAGACGCTTTTACTGGTCATATTCTCATGTCATGGAAACTTGCGGTGATTGTTTCCATTCCAAAAAATAAAAGCGTCTCGCTCGCTATTCTGTCTGGCTTCTACATTATCTCGATTCCTGAAAGCAAAAATTTAATTACAAAGCAACAAATAGAACTTAAACCACGTAGAAGCTGTGCTAGTTCTTAACCACACATCGACTAATTCACAACGACAGCAGTTTCCGAAAGCAACCGTCTTGCAAAAGGCACACTGTTGGTATTTTAACATTAGAACTACAAAGTACACCATTTTCGCCCTTTCCAATATACGATTTTGAAAAAAACGGTTACGCCGCGTGGAATGTTCTAAAACTTTTTGGAGTCTTTTACTTATATAAGAAAACCTTGAAATGTGTATAATCCGTTTTTATCAATTTGGTCTAGTTTTCGAGATACCGATAACATATGACCATTTTCCAAGGCAAGAGGTCGTTTTGATCCATCCCCTTCTTTGTGAAACTGCCACAGTTGCAAAAATAGAGGTAGGAAGTTGAAATTGGGCCCAAACATTCCTTAGTTGATTAAGAATACGAGATGAAGAATTGGCATGGTCTGCTTACATGCACACCCACAATACGGAGGAAATTGTCAACTTTTTGTCTATAACTTTCGATTCCGCGAAGATATTTCGGAAAATCTGGAAACCGATCGGCTGACTAATACGTCCATAATTGGCGCTAAAGCCTCAATTTATTTCTAATTTGTTTGCAATCGCATGAAGACCATGTTCTTGTGTGTTAAAGCAAATAGGAAATAGATTGGAGTTAAAATTTTATGGTCAATAATGGAGATGTAAGTACGGCATTTAATACTAATTTTGGACTGATGAAGGTACTCCTAATGAACATTTAAGTCAAAGGTTCTCAAAGACGTGACCGAAAGTTACGCAGGAAAATATGAAAAGATTGTTGGTATTTTTTCGAGGTCGCCTCAATTTCTAATTTAGTGTGGGCGCGTATAAAGAGAGATCGCAACTATTTTTTAACCGCGGATATTTACTCGATCCTTTTTTGTGACTGTGAGAATTTTACGAAAAAAAGGGATGAAAATGATCGCTCTTGGTGTGAAAAAGTATAAACAAAATATCGGTTGTTCCAGTGTTAAACCTTTCAAAACTATGGAGTATTGGAGCTAAATTTTCCAACTACGTCGAATTTCTTATTGCACGCACACCTTTAAAAATATTTTCCTCTGGTCGATGGAAGTTCCCATGGATCTTTTCCTTCTGTCAAACAAAGGTACTGTGCGTGGCACGTTTGTTTTATACAAAGGCAACGTAATATATTGCCATCCTACACAGTTTTAGTTTGTTGTAAGTTGCGACTTTCTCGCTATTATGCATGCATATGTATGTTGGAGTAGTTGGTTTTCGAACATGCCGTTCGTTTTTATACCCTCCACTGTAAGAAGGGGGTATACTCATTTTGTTCTTCTCCGTAATGCATGCAACAACCAAAAGGAAGCTTCAGAGACCCTATAAAGTATATATGTTCTTGATAAGCGCGAAATTCTTAATTGATTGATTTGCCCGTTTATGTGTCTGTGTGGTATTCGTTGTTGCCACTTTTCTGGTCGCATAAATGGAAATATCGACTTTAAATTTGGTAGGAACATTGGAAGTCTTTGCAAGCAGGTTGGTATTGAAAATGGACAAATTGGTCGGAGCAGAAGCCCGCAGTGGAGCATAAACTGAACGCAACTCCGTTTTTCTTAACAAAAATTTGTGGGCCTTTGCTCGTTACTCAGAAATTATTAAAGTTAGAAGGCGTTTACTTCGTGAAACACCCTACTCCTTACGTGTAAAAACGGAAAACATCCGCCATGCCTACACAAAGTTACAAGTGATTAAATTTTGTTTTTTCCACACTTTTGAGGTTTTACGCTTACTTATCATAAGCTAAAAAGGAAGACCGAATGAATAAAACTATTTCGTACACTCCTTAAATGAAGGAATATTATCGGTCTAAAAATGGATTAATTTTAAAATGAATCTGGTAGAGACCACGATTACTTTTTTCCTAATAACGCTAGTTATACGGATATCAAATAAAAGAACTTGGAGAGTAGAGAGCGAGAAGCATAATGGGGGTATGCGAGATTTGGCCCCCGCCGAATATAATTTTCTTACTTGTTCTTCACTTATTTAAGTATATTAAGTCAATTCACTGCTCTTTCCTAAGATAACGCATAACGTATTTTCCGGGCGTGGATTTTTCGTCAGTAAATGTAACAGAAGAGAGAGCAATGCTTGTCCCTTATATACAACCTTAAAAAATGCAATGGACTGTTTGTTAATTTTAATGTCACATTTTTGCACACACATACAAATATTTTAGAGGAAGACTTTATAGCGACGTATTGTGTGATCTTTAGTTGATGACAAGTGGATGAGTATAGGAACCGTATCTGGTCTTGAATTTTTACCCTTGTACGTATCAGTGTTTTTATTGTTAGTTACTAATACGCTACAGTAACTCATGCGTTTTTTTAACATTGAAGAAAAGACATGATGGCTGCATATAAGATTTGGACTGTGCCTTACCGAACCTATACCTACAACGCTCACAACACGCCTGTACTCCTATATAAGAAAAACTCCTTTGCTTTCCATTTTTTTTACTTGTTACTCATAACAATGCAATACATTTCCACTTTTATTCTTAAAATATGGACTAAGAACATTTACTTTCCTTTTTTTTTGGAACCATGGCGATGAGTATTAAATGTTCGGTCACGACCGAATATAATTTCTTTACTTATTTTTGTGTTACCTTTCTTTTTGCTTACTTTTTATGGGATGTTTATGACCCTTGGAAAAGTGCAACTATTCAATGTAAACCTCCGATGGAAGAGAAACATTACAAGTGTTATTTCGAAAAACAGACGAATATAAAAATAGAAGAAAAACAAGAAGACGAAACGTAAAACCAAAACATGCTAACAACTAAAACTTTTTGCATACACTTTCAGTCGAATCTAATCCTTGTAATGTTTGCACAATGCTTGTTGTCATTCTCGTTATTGTTGCTTTCACGCGTATGAAATGGAAGACAAGTTGGAATTAGTTGCACTTTATTTAAACACATCAAAGGTTTAATTTGTTCATTGAAACTTAGACAACAGACACTGAAAAAGGGGTGCCTTTGGACGAGATACAAGTAGAGACGTAACGCTTTCTAAGATTTTTAACTAAAAATTTGCATTTATTTTATCAAAAAGGAAAAAAATCGAAAAGTTATTGTCCAAGTTGCTTGATTACCAATTGAGAAGATAAGAGAAAGCAAAAATGTTGCAGTCATTCTGTCAGCGAGTATTAAACGTTAAATATTTCGCTTCAGTTTATAAAAATTGCTGATTGCAAGCACGTCTGACGGTGGACCCGACCTATTCGCGCCCCGACTTTTGTGCCTTGATCAACTTTGACGTAAATTACGCGTAATGATTTCTATAATCTTGAGATACGTGATCGATTAACGTTGTGTCGACGTGGTTCGAATGCATTTTTAGGAATTTGCGACGCTGTCCTCAGAAGCAAAAACCCTTGAAAAGCCTTCAAAATACTTTTTTTTCTTTCAATATATAAAAATATAAATAAGTTTGTTATAAATCACACAATTTGATGTCTATTATCCTAAACGAAAACGTTTGAAACAATTTCGCGTAGAGCTGATAATAAAACCTTGCAAAACGAAAAATAGGGTAAAAGATTTTATCCAGTCACTGCTCCAAAGACTTTGCACGATTACGCTGGAGGTTAAGTACATTAGCAAAATATTTCCTATTCAAGCTTAATATTCACGGTATTTAAAAAGTATTGTCTATCAAGTTTTTTTTTGCTTTTCTCCTCTCTCTCAAAATGTCAAATGGATGTAAGCTGAATTGCATCGTAAATACTTATATTTCTTCTTTTTTTGCTTTCATAAGCTATATGTGTCGCATTCATAGAGTAAATACATGTAAATAACACAACTACGGTAATATTTCGCAAAAACCACAACCTGATGGCATTTGAAATAAAGGAAGACGAGAGAGAAAGGGAGATAGAGAATAAAGCTTTTTTTTTATTTTTTAATGACTTGAAGTGAAAATTTCATAAATTGTGATTTATTACCGCTTTATAGAAATGCAATAAAAAAGGAATTGTCTTCCAATATTTTTAAAACAATTGCTTAACATTTGTTGGTCAAAAATCAGTTGATTTTTCTTTCTTTTTTCTATATTATATATGAGTAAGTAAGTGCATGTACATATGAATAATATATATGTTTATATGAGTGGACAGAAAAAACAAATTAAAACATTGCAGACGGGTAAGGCTGAGTATTGAACACCATACACGATTACATTAATGATATAATAAAAAAGTTATTCTGCACCTAATTACGCCATAAAGCATCTTAGATCCACTATTTTCACCTAAGCGTGTCACAATATGTAATTATAGCGAATTCCGTAAAATAATTTCGAAAATTGCTACCTTCAGGTTGAAGGCAATACGTGGCCACATTTAGGGCAGATAGGTGGAAACAATTGGTCAAATTCGTTCAGAAAATGATTTCGCATCAATCAGGCACAAAAGCAAAATATAAGGTGGAGCCTTTGGGTCATAGATTTTGTGTAATATATTCGATAAATACTCATCGGAATTTCTTCAATTTCAAAATGGAGGGGCACAAATTTTAGCTGGAATATACTGTACTTAAAGCTTATATTTAACGCATTTTTTTATATTATATTTTTTAGTCAGTTTAGTTAGTTACTTAGTTAGGTAGTAAGGTGGTTCTAGTTAGTCTTAAGGATAGAGTTCACAATACCCAATATTATCAGCAGATGCCATATAGTACTCGTGTATTATTAATGAGTCGTCTTAGTTGTAATATCCGTTCATCCGTCTTTCAGTCCTGGCGTTCGTTTTCGCGGCTTAGTTCTTATTTAACATTATGTGAGAATATGTGGCAAGTTTTTAACTTAATTTAGTTATTTTATGCAAACTTGGTTAAATGTTGTTGTTGCTTAAGTAGATCGTTGTATGGACAGGTAAAGCCACGTTAAGCATAAACTTCGTATAAGTGGAACACACGATGCATGTATTTGATCTAATATCTATAGTGAAGTTGACGTGTCTTCTTCATAGACGTAAAGAAATTTTCACTACAATAACAACAACACTCGTTATGATCAATAAATTTGAATTGTACTAATAAAGAAGCGTAAGAAGAATGGGTATACGTATGGGGCTTTATTGATATTGCTTTTTTTCTGAACCATTCAATGAAAACGTATGACTTGATATCAGCATTTCAATTAAAGAATAACAATAAGCAGTCTTGTGTGGAAGTAACGAAGAAGTAACACACACAATCAATTATTAACTCCCAGTTACAGAGGCATACAAAGCAAAGATCACTGCTAGCAGTCAATAAATTTCAAACGTGCAGAAAGAAAATCATGGAAACATCGTTCAATTTCAAAATGCATTTAACTCTTCTTTTTGTTACCCTTTACATTTTTGTAACGTTTGCTTTAAACGCAAGTAAAAATCATATGTGCGTAGCTGACGCAGTTTCTTATCTCCCTTAAGGAAAGTATATTAAAAGCTGTAATAATCGCTGTCGTCATGTTTGGTCCCAACTGGTACTTGGGGTACTTGGTAGTCATTATGAAACATTTTCCCCTTAAACGGTATTTTCCCGTAACGATTAACATATTAATTTGATAAATGCGTTCGTCTCGTTTGTAGAGATAATAAAATTTGCACATATTTGCTAAGCATAAACGATATAGTAATGGCCGACGTCTTAATTTTAATCTGGTATCAATTCAATAGAATATAGTGTGGCACCAATAGCTTGGTGACTTCTTAACGATGACTGGGTTCAATGTATTTGTGGTCAATCTGACTTTACGACATCATTGTACTTACAAAGAATTAAGAAATCGTCGTAATTGCTTCTGTCTTATATGAAAACAACCGAAAGAAATCACATAGCTAATACAAATGTTCCTTTACTACGGACAAACAGCTGCAGGCTACGCTCATGAATTTCATATTATCATGACTCTTATGTATCGATATGGCTGCGGTAAATGTTGTTCGGCGCGGGCGTTAAACCTTCCCTTTGCAACTTGCTTTCATGCCTACATTAAAGTTCTATCGAGAAATGAGTCCTTGCTTCGTTATCGTTAAAAAACGAATCATCTTTCGGTGTGGAATGCAAGTAACGACCAACTACAGACAATAATTAGTGTTTTTTACAATAAGGGTTCACTTTTAGTGCAAAATTTTTGAAAATTCGCAGAACGTTATTTTTGCATAGAAAAAAATAATCCTGAAATACATGCAATTAACGATTTTAAGGATTTTGCAAACTTTAAGCAAATCGCCATACTCTAGAGAGAAGGCAACAAGGTACTTGAAGGTACTTGTGTTACAACAAAAGTCTGAATACACAGAGAAATGCCACAAAAGTCGCGAAAACTCTCTAACAGACACAAAAAAACGAAGAAGGAAAGTTACATAGAACATAATGCAGGGGAATTATAGCCTTCAAGTCAATGTATCTGAGTCAAAATTTCATAGACAACTGCGTTGCAGGTAGTGAAGTCTTGCTTAAATAACCATTGAATTCTCCATACTTTTCTTAAGATTTTAACAAGTTTCTTGTTTTCCTTGGCGGAGAGAATGAACGCAATGTTCTTACGAAAATTAACCCCAAGAAGAAAAGCAAATATAAATATCTCCCTAAACTGCAATAATCTTCTTTACAAGCGTCACAATCCACTTTCAAACTAACCAAAGGCTGAGAATGCGTACAAACTTTTTTGACGACATTTACTACTCTAGTATGCGGACCTAACTTCAAATGCAATTTTCTAATAAAAATTAAAGTTTAATTATTTCTACGAAAACCGCACATTTGATAATTTGAGTTTTCATGAAAATTATCCGATTTTTTAAGAGGCAAAATTCCAAAGAACGTGAAAACCAAAGACAGAATTATGACGCTTTGCCTACCTCATGCAGGTGGCGAGTGACGAAAAAAGCCGAAATTTAGCGGAAAAGTGGATTAACACAAAAATGTCGCGATAAATCCAGGTAATGGTAACTTACTTCTAAAAGGATGTAAAAGCAAAATATTTGTGGAAAGCAAATTGCGTCGAGTCAAGAGAGTTGAATTGCAATATTCGGACTGACGCGAGAACGGGAACTAAAGCGTTGTAGATATAAGTTCCTGTAAACAATTTGTAAATAGATCTCCGAAGACTTGCAAATAAAGCGTATATTAGCCTAAAAACCACTGTCCAGTGTTGCGAACCTAATTTCAGAAGGATTTGAATAAAAACGTAAAACCACTAAAGACAGTTCACGTTACAATATATTTTCTTACTTTTTTTTCTTTATAATTTTCAGTTTCGCACTAGCAGCGAGTGCTCTGTAGTTTCTACTTAGTTTTTCTCGAAACGTCCGTAACACTTAGAAGGAAGCATCAGAAACCTTCTTGACCAGCATCTAATTATAAATCTAACTGAGCCAAATCCGTCCATGTCTACCTAATCGAACGGAGTACGAAAATTCCATTATTCTCGTTTTTGCGTCCCGTTTAACTAAAAGGTGATGGGTGTAAAGATTCAGAAACGGAAGAAAATAATTTTCTAAATGTAATAACAAATAACAATAAATAAAAAATAATAAACATTAATAACAACCCACTTTTTCAGCAGGTACGATTTGTCATTGAAGACAGAGATTTATTTCACATTTCAAGTAATTTCACTGTTGCGGTTTTTATTTTGCGTGCTAATATCTGGAAAGTCAATTATTCAGTTACAGTATTGAGTACAAGTTACACAATAAATGTGTCTTTGCACCATAACCGCTGACTAGATTACGATAAAAGCTGCATTACGTTAGAAAGAATTCCATAGAAATTCCGCCTAAACTATAAACCTGGAAGAAGAACTAAAGTTTGAAGTAGTAAAAGATCTATTTAATAACCTTTCGCCTAAACGACTCCTCACGAATATTGATATTAAAGTTTAATGAAAAAAGAAAAGATTTTTGGTTTTTATGGAGAATCTATTGCCACGAACGCCTACTTAACACATTTGCAAAGAGGTAAAAAGTTAGTCAAAAACATCGTTCGACAGTTGGAAATTCAAGCAAGTTTTTGGTGCGCAGTTGTGGCGAGCATTACGCAAATATTTGTCGATTTGTTTTTTAAATTTGTGTAAGAAAAATGAAAATAATAAAAAAACTAAAAAATCAAATAATTGTATTAAACAAAATATTTAAAACTTAAAAATAATGTATGTTTAAGCATAACAAAGGTCTTCTAAGAATCTGTTGAATCTCGTATATTCTGTGAGAGTATTTATGAAAAAGTTCACCTATAGAACAATAGTTGTTAAATTATAATAAATAAAATAAAATAACAGAGAAAAAAGCGGTACATATCATTATTGTTGCGTATATATTATGTGTATATAGCGTATTACATGATAGCATTATATTGTCAATGGGGGAATACAAGACGGCCACCATCCAATGCGTGCATAAACGTTTATGTATACATATGTACATATGCACTGCTTTTACTGCCACCATTCCCACGTCAGAGAAGCAAAGACTGCCTTATTTTGAATCCTTCGAAAAGCTTTTTTTTCTATGCTTTACTTGTCTGTGTGTATTGTTTAGTGGGTTCTTATACCTTTTCTTTTTTTACTTACTTATACCTTTTCTTTTTTTTGTATATGTGTATAAAGCACACAAGCTTGTGTAAGCACACATTTGTTACGGTTTTATGAAAGTGTTGTGGTGTTTTCAGTTGGGCTGTGTCTGTTGATTGTGTATGTGTATGTATATGCCTGGCCCTTTTTTTATGGAACAATGTCCTTTAGATGAGAGCAAACGAACTATACAATAACGGAATTTTTGTTATTTCATTTTTTTTCGCATATGCCGTAAGTATATGACAACGGGCGTTAATAATGATAAGAACTTCTAAATAGACAACGATGTTCATGATAGTAGTGATGATCTTACTCATGCTGTCGAGGGGCTTGATAATGTTAACATTCTACAAGTATTCCGCGTCAAACGGAGTTCGCCTTTTCGTCTATTTTATGTCTATCTCATTCATTCTGTTGGCAGCATTCAGAGGAATTTATTAGAAATTTTATAAGATTTTCCGTAAATCAATTGATTGCCAAAATTGCTAAGACCGCCGCTTAATCTTTCTGTCCATTATTGGTTTTCTATCCGCGCACCTCACAAACCGTCTTCCGATTGCATCTGTGATTAGGGTTCTCGATGTCATAAGAATAGATGTATCTTTCTAGCGGTTGTTTCATCTACATATACGTGAAGAGCTGAAGCTTCTAGGAACAAGTGAAGATAAAACTAAGATTTCTTTATGTACCCAATCCTCCTCTCATTAGCTCACAGGATTTTTGAAATATTGAAAGTTATAATAATTAAGACATTTATTTTGTCCATCTATTTTCTTACACATCTGTCAACCTCAAGATTGTGGGAATGTTCAAACTTCATCCCTGTGCAATCATTGGATTTTCTGTCAGTCTGGGCATTTATAAATCCCAAAATGGTTAAATTGCGTAAAAAGATTCGAAAATTTCGAGAAAATTCAAAAATCATCAACACACGTAGTTAACCCACAGAAGACAAAAACCATATGTATTTGCAAAGCTATCGAAAGCCTATCTGAAATTTGATTTAAAAAGATGGCAATAATAACCAATTTTTCAAATCGAGCCAATAGCGAACAGTCTCCGCTTGTTTACTTTATAAAAAAAAAAAGAAATAACTCTTTATAATGAATTCTGCTTTATTCCCCGCCAGGTAATTTCTGCTGTCACTGCGAAAAAATCGTCCAACAAGATAACACTTTGTGCAAGTGTATCGTGTAGACGCAATGGGTTGTATAGAGAGGAAGCGTTCCGTTAGAAATTCATGTCGACAGAAAAAAGGCAGAATATATAGAGAGGAAGCATTCCGTTCAAATTCATGTCGACAGAAAAACCAATTACAGAATTTATAGAGAGAAGGCGTTCCGTTGAAATTCATGTCGACAGAGAAAACGCTTGCAGAATATATAGAGAGGAAGCGTTCCGTTGAAATTCATGTCGACAGACAAACCACTTGCATACGGAGAACGGGCACTTAACTATTGGCGGGAAAACAAATGCAAAAATTCTTGAGTGATCAAGTAGCCTTAATTATTATATGGCTTTAATTCAAACCTCTCCTTGCAATGTAATCCAACTCTAGAGAGCTCGTTATGTCTTCTATTGTAAAAAATATAAGCAACCACATAAATTGTATGGGAGCTAAGTGGCGGGTGACCAAGTTTTGCCCTAAAGCCTGTACTTCTTTTACATATAATACACGTTGGGATTCTTTTCCAGTTGCTGTTGTTAACGTTGGTCGGCTTTCCTTGCGTTCTTCTATTATTTCTTTGGCTATTGTTTGAAAAGTATGTCGTCGCTGGTTATGCTTGTATACATGTGTGATGCTTATGTATCAATGACCTTAATAGAGAAGAATTCTTTGCGAACTCAATTTTTTCCTATGTTAACATAGGTTTAATATTCTATATGATTGTTCATTTATATGCTCTGGCAGTTGCAAAGTTAAAATTGAAAAAAAAAATATGAGCAAACGTGCTTTTCTGCAAGATATTTTTAAATTTTTGAATTAAAATTTCGTAAAGAAATTTCTGCTGCAATTTTTATAACATAAAAATCCGCTCATTATGTATTAAGTTATTGATCGGAACTGTTATTTTGGTTGAAAAGGCACTCATAGCTCAACGAAGAAATGTTTTAAATCTGTGAATCCACTTACTGCACACTGCGCCCTTATCCTTTACAATCTGCTCCAATTTCCTCTTACTTAGTGGGATCTTCAATTTTAATGAACGCGTTGAGGAATAAGTTTAAATGCAATTTTATCTATAATCACCAAATGTAGCTTGATAGCAGAACAAATGAATGAAACCGAATCGTGCCATGAAAGGTGAATAGCGAGTCAGTCAAACCAAAAAACCTTAAGAAAGCCGAAAAATAAAATGTGTGGTTAAAACGGAGATCTCCAAAGGGACTCAAGCTTTCCAAACCTTATGCGCGCATTAAGCTTAGGGCGGTAAGCTATAGACTTGAACTGCAGCAGTGTTTTATGTCATGTTTTTCATTATTACGCATTATCACTGTTAATAATCGCAATCCTTTCTAATTTCAATGTGTCGCACATACATTTAGGTCTAAACAATTTAATATCTAACATTTTTTCTTGTGCTTACAGATAAGTAACGTACAGGAGGACTTAAGACAGGCTCACGTTTAATTAGATCGATTCGGAGAATTAATCTGAATAGATTTAAGCATATTTGTGCACTAACACGCTTTAGCGCAATAACGAACGTTATTGTCAATGCCTTCGCTTACACTATTTTAACGATCTTTTTCTAAGTAAAACTTTATTTTCAAGAAAGCGTTGCATGAATGAAAAAAGTTATCTATCACATTATTATATCTCTCAAGAGAAAAAAGTATTGCGGCAAACAAAACGAATGTAGTAAATTTGGATCAGATAACTATATATTTTGACGCCACCGACATGTACAAAACTGAAACTTTGTATGGCAAAAAAATCTAATCTTTAATATTTTGTGAAAATTTAATAAAAATTTACTATTTCCTATCTTCCCTTCCGTACAAAGCTTTTCATTAATCGGGAAGCTCTATAAACCCCAAAGCACTTTACAGCGAAGGTGAATGAAGAATAGCACATTGACTAAAAATAAATCAAATTTGGATAAAAAAAAAAATGGTCCTTAATAGTAATTTGACATAACAACTAAGCGCAGCAACTTTGGACCCTTTATATTTATTGGATATGGATTCCACCTGAAGTAAGGATTATAATCAAAAATGAGCCTTTATTTGGTGGAGAGCTATTTCTTTTTCTCTATGATGAAAAGAGATAAAGAGTTATAAAAACAGCAGTGATGTTCAAAGACGTCAGTTCACGTTTTGAGCCCGCTCCCATGAAAGGTACGGCTTCACTTGGAAACGAGATATAATGTGTGCTTTATTACGAAACATACACAAGTGATGAATTGTGGAGATGGAGGGTATTTCATGGGCGATCTTGCCTCACTATAAGTTTTTATTCGTTTTTTTTAAAGTTCACGTTCTTTCAAAAAAAACCTCCACTTTTATTATATGCGAAACAAAACTAATATGAGTTTTTTTAATATGCTGTCGAACTAAGACTGCAGCCTCTACCTTTCTCTTCGAAATCGATCAGGAGTTCTAAGAGTGAAACGCACGAACCCCCATTGCATCCAGAGTTCTTAACTGGAATTATCCCTCGTTCCGATGGAAAGTTCACGTTCTTTTCGCATGTGTAAATAAGTGAACTAATGGGTTTAACGTCCTGTAAAATAAATCTGTCTCTGGAATATAGATAACATTGCAGTTTGTTTAAATGATATAAGGGCATAAAAAAGAATATAGTTTCCGTGCAGTTCTAAGTCTGCATTTCAATTTTTTCAGCCACCAGTACGCATGAAATGTCTGTTATTTTTTTCTTTTGTCTACTTTATTATTATCAATTACGTGTAAATTTCTTGACCAACTTCAAGACAAACGACGATAGCTATTGAATGCCGTGAGCATTATCTTCAAACCAGGTCATTGTCTAGTAATTCATTCACACTTTCAGGCACCAAAGTGTTAATTTGTGAAATATTCACAAGTCTTAATACTTGATCTTAAGACAAAAAATATTATAATATACGTGCAATAATTTTCATTCATTACATTCGTTGTGTGTTTGTCATTTTAAACAGTGGCACGGGGCGCTCTTAATACAATGAAATGCAGAGAACACACAACATTAAGTGGGTTGTCCGTCAAAACGTCAAAAGTATTTTGAAAATGTATAAAAAGAATAGACGCATAAGGTTGTTGTGAACTGCGAGCGTCATTGAGAGAAGTAAAACCCAGAACAAGTTGAAAATACCATAGATTTCGAAAGCGATTGTACGGGAGCGAAATAAAGAACGCAATGCCCCAGAATACTTGCTTAGAATTAAAATTTTAATTTATTTTGGAGAAAACTGTACTCAAGCATAGCCCAATGGGTTGATGTTAGAGGCTAGAAAAGCAACGAGTACATTGCATTCATTTCCTTAGGTGTCAAAATGTACAATATGATCGTAGTTTGACAAAGCTTTTCAAAAGCTACAGCGATCTGGCTTTTTCCACGCCAGTTTATTCCCTATCAAGCCGACCTGCTGTCAGCTTAGGCGACCCGAATGTTTTGAAGTGGACTGCGTTACTTTAGATTTCTTTGGACCCCTACCCCTCTCTTAACCTGTTCTAACCACTATTAATCTGTTCTCACAAGTCTTAACCTGTTTTAACCAGTCTTAACCGACCGAACAACTGCAACTCTCTGCTAGGTAAACTTATACGCACGCTCGGTAAGTTAGCGTTGATTGACCACCCACTTATAAGCGGTGAAGCAGAACCAGAAATTAAGTTCGCTGATAAACGATTTGGGGGTGCATTGCTTAAATTAACGAGTTTTACATAAGAAATGATTTAAACTAAAACACAAGATTCACAACATTCAAGATTTGTGGAATCCAACATCTGACTACATAGAGAATGTTGCTTATAACAGCACAATCCCTGCATGGTGTATAAATAATTCAATGCCGAAAAAAGTTAACGTACAGTCAGAATCGAACGCAACCTATTAATAGCTAGAGAATATCGAATTTCTGTTGATGTAAAGCTCTACTCCTAAGATGTATCAAGGCCCCACATCATTCTTTTCCTTAATTTTAGCAGAAGCATACTTTATCCACACACTTAAAATTTGCATAAAATGTTCATAAACAAAGCAAAATTTCGAACTGTAATTACTTTAGAGATCTATTTGAAGGTCAATAAATTGCGCTACTTAAAAAAAATCTTTTCTATCATAACTCAGTATTTAAAGCTGTTCATGGAATTAATATTTTTCGAATACATTCAGTAAATTTCTCATTTTTCTTTCGCTTCCGAATATATTTATTTTATCACCGCTTTTGTAATGTGGAGCAATGTGCTTGCAAGCGTCTATCACATAAACATTCTTCTTGGGGTTTTGCGTCAACTATTTACCATTACTTTAATAATTCGACCCATCCGTCGATAGTTCTCATAATTTTAGGTAAAAGACTTGGAATGTAAGATGCGATATGCGAAAATGTGGAATGTTCTTCTGAGGGATTCTCTGAAATGATTTAAAAACGAAATAAATTTTACTCATTTACCTCAGTCGGTGTGTACCGAAGATTTATCTTAAAGATTTTTTTATTCCGTTTTCTTTTTAATTTTTGCATGAATTGCTAGCAATTCACTTCAAAGTTTATACTTACATATCCCACGAGTACGGTGCATACGCTTTCAGGCAGTATGATAGAGAGAAAAGCGCATGTTTTTTTTATGTGCGGATATATATCGGAAACTAAATATTAGTTGATATTTATTCCCGCAATACTCTTGCGTGCGTTTCTTATCGATTTTACATCTGAAGCGCTGCAATTTCGTTAAGTTCGCAAACTGAATCTGGAGACCGCGCCCAATTTCCTTAAATTTTTTAATTATTGAAAATTACTCTGTCCGACTTATTACGGGTTCATATTAACTTATTTGAATTATAAGAATGAATCCATTGAGTTCACCTTCGAAAAGCAATTTATTCAGTCGTGAACGGTTTACTTTTTAACTTGTCGTTAACTGTGAAGTTTAAGCATAAAAAATGTTCTCATTCCCTACTTGCAGCAGACAGACTGGCTTTGATTATTGTTTCAAATACCTGCTTCACTTTTTGTCACCGTGAGCGTTCCGACATAAAATCATGTGCTCTTGTGTCAAGTACCTAACTACTTCTCAATAGTCAAAATATATAAAGCGTGCTTCCGGCTATCAAAAGCAAAATAGTGAACCTAGTGAAACTGTCTGTCCTTTGGTGTTGGATGTACACATTTTTTAAGTAATTTTGTAAACATCGTAGTGTTGGATGACAGCATTAACGTTCTCTTAAAAACACCTTAGGCGTGATGTACCGCCTCTAATCTTGGGGAATCATAAAAATCTATTGGGGAGTCACAAAAATGTGTTGATCGGGTAAGTAAATTACTTTTTTTTTTTGTAGAAACAGTCTATAGAAGTGAAGAGCAGACATTCACAATATGCTTTGAAAGACTCTAAAAGAGATTATGGGCAATTATTACAAAAGTTTGTGAGCGGAAATTGTGATGAGTTGCGCGCAATATTGAGAGGATGTCAGAGAAACCATTAATAAATGGATTTTAAATTTAGTCTAATTTTAGGAAAGTTTTTATCTTTCCATCATTTTTTTAAAAATTAATTGTCATTATTTTATATATACTGTTACGTACTTACTATATAGACGAGGTTACACTACTTACGTAAACAGTAGCGACACTTCTATGCCAATGAATAAAGAAACGTCTCAACAGGTTAAAATGTATCATTAACTTTCTTCAAAGCTTTAGTAATATGAAGAATTTTTTCCGAATTACTGTTTCGAGTTATGACGCATAATTTAATAAATTCTGAAATCTTTCTGTTCCTTCAGGGTTATTCGTAATAAACAACCGTTAAACTAGTTAACTTAAATAAATGAAACTGTGATAAAAAACCATAGAGAAAGGAGGCTTTAGGAAGAAATTGAAACTAGTTATGCAGTGGGTGAAAAATAGTTTTTTAGTGTTGCAGTTCATTGCTGTGATCACGCACAAGAACTACTAAAAAGTGACTTCTCTTATATGTACATTTGCGCACAATTAAGTGAGAAGGGTTATGAGTGCGTTACGTATGTGACTCTTTGGTATCTTAAAAGTTCTATTTTCTTTGAAGAATTTTCTAAGAAAGCAGTCTTTAGCAAAACAACACAAAACTGCTGATAAATAGACGACAATTAGCCTTTTTTGTATTTTCCGAAATAATTTAATATTTTACTTACTATCATCCGCTGAAAGAAAGAAATTTTGTCAGATGATAATGCAACGAGGTGTGTCACTCTCCCATACGCATCTCTTACACATTACCTGTAATATCCGATTAAATCGTACCGGCCTACGATCGACCGTAATTAGTATTAAATTTGTATAAAGCTCATGCTTACTAATGACTTTCCATAGCGGAATTCGCAAAAGCCAATAAAAGCGTTTGAATAATAAATAACTAATCAGCGCAGATTACTACGTGTAGGCAGAAGTGCTGCTTCAAGTTGAAAGAAGTTACAATAAAAATGAATGACACTAACGGTACAGAGTAGAAATGAAAAAAAGAAGGGAAGAAACAAAGATAACGATTGGAATAATGAGTAATCAACGTAAGCAAGTGCCTGCCTATTACTCGTTATAAATTCGTAGATGGTAGTAACCCACTAAGCTGCATAGGTAGTCATAAATATTGTGGTGGTAAGATCAACTAAAAAACTCGACTTATTTAAAACGGTTGGAACTGATAGCAACAACGTAAACATTTTCGATTTCCTTCAAGGCAGCTTTATTTACTAAATCACATTACTGGGACAGTATTTGGAAGATTCCTCCGTTTCTTAAACCGGACAAGGAGACTTCAACTTAATGTATAATATATTTATGAACTTCCTGTCTGTATATACATTGTATACGTATGCACGTACATGTAAGTTTACATATAGACATACACCTTTTAAACTGATGCACATATATTGCGAGCAGAATGACGAAATTAGTCAATTTATTAAGTTAATTAAGTTTGCGAAGATGGAAACATCCTACAAGGATCCTAAGATTGACGAAACATGGTCCTATTGCATACATGATGGGTTTATTCGACTTTGAATTGATTGAATTTTCCAAAATTGTTCTTCAAAATCGTATTAAAAAAGTTGTTCTTGAAGTTTTACACTTAAAATAACTGAAGAGTGTATTGGCTTTCTTTGTTTAATTTTTAATATATAGAAGAAGAAATAGCGTAACAATGTGAGCGGATAAGACACCATGAGTGTCCTTGGTGCGATTAGGATCGCATAAATTGTTACTTGGCACTTATTTGTATTTATGATTAAATAAATTTAGAGTTAAAGCTCATAGGCCGTTAAAGCTAAAGGCGGACGGGAATGGTCCAAAGTACCAAATTTAGCTGACGGCATCCGTACATTATAACAGCTGCCGCAATTACTCGTTAGGATAGTCTGAAAGTTCCAATTGATTGACTTGATCTCGTGCGATAATATGCTGAGATGAGATGTCCCCTGCTTCATTTTTTCCGTTTTCATTATGAATTTAAATTTTTTCTTTTTCTTATAGCTACACACCATACACATGTGTGCGTGTGAATGCATACACTTGTGTGCCTATATATATGTATTCAAGAGGGTATGTTGCACATCTTCACGTATAAGAATCAATTAAAAGACAAAATCTCTCATATCATTGACACAGCGATGTTCTTTTTTCTCTGGTCAACGACATGTAGTGCAAGGAAAGGGATTGAAAATAATTGAAATCTTATAAAAGAATATTATAAAACACAGGCGCGTGCATAAGCATGTATGAAACTTCATAAAAGAATAAATCCAAATACTTGGATTTTTAACTTTTCATCCTTCGCGCATTATAAAGTTTAATCCGTACATTAAGGACCATATTTTCGAGGATTTAGGAGGTAGCTTAAAACGCTGCAATCGATCGAATCTTTGTTAGCTAAATTGTAGCAACAAATCGAATATTAAAAATCTTTCTAATCTGGTTCAATGTTTTACAAAGAGAAGCATGAAGCTTCAATGCAAATGACGTTGCGAACAACGATGAAAACGATTTTCGAACTTAACATGAGAATCTGAAAACCAAATTTGAAATTCTGAACTTAAGTATTTTTTTATATTATTGGCTTTTGCTAATTTTAAGCAGATCTATGGATCGGTTTAATTCGTTTTAACACTTAACCCGTTGTGAGTAATAGAAGGAAGTAGAGATTCCAAGTTTAGCAGCATACTTCTAGACAAACTTTTGCAATCCTGCGAGCGAGTAATCGACAAACAGGTAGACGGACATGGCTGAATCGAATTGGCTTTTACGTTGATAAAAAAATAGATGCTTTACAATGTCGTCTGTGTGTAGTTTCACGTCTTACTCTTATAGCGCAGACTGCTGCGAATATGCAAATTTTCGCTAAGTGTTTAATTCAAAGCATAAAAGTTGATTTATTGGCCCCAATGGCGGATCCGATTTCTACGAAAATTATAACTTTTGCCAGAACGTTGGCGTATAGCATTCGTAATTAAGTGTATATTGGGTAAAATTGGACTCGATATGTTTTATGAAAAGAGTGTATGCGAAAAGGAGGTGTTTCTAAAGTGGTAAAGTGATCAATAGGCTGCTCCCGAGACTATGGAAAGCAAATATCAAAAATTACTTCTGCACAAATTCCATACAATTAATGCAACATTAAGAGAGAAACTATAAATAATTGATGTGAACGCAAGGATACTTTGGTGGACATAAACCACTTTCACAAATAATTGTTAATATAAAATAAAACTTAAGGGAATCAATAAACACTAAAGATTGAGAAATAGCGAATATTAAAAAAGAAAGAATTAATACAACGGCTTCCCGACAATTCCTATCACTAATTTATAACCTTTCAGGCGACCTCTTTAATCCTTGCTGTCTTTCCGTTTTCTCTTTCTTCTCAAAAAGGAAAAGTATTACAAAAAAAAAAAGCTTTTCATGAAAACCTTAACAAAATGCATTGCATAGAATCCACATCGAATTGCTTAAGCATCAAAAGAGTAAAGTTACACGAACGGATTTACCACTAATTGAAATTTAATGCTCAACTGGAGAAGCACTTTTATAGCAAACGAATAATATAGAATTCTAGAAAACGTTTCAAACCAAAAATATTGTCTCGATGATGATGATGACGATAGTGCCTACCAATATGTCCATGTATATATGTTTTATATCTATATAATATATATATATGTATAAATGTGATATGACATGCCCATATGTTTATATAAATATAGGAGGAACCCATTCGTTCTCAATTGCCGATAAATAGCGAGCGGACGTATGTCGAAGTGTTAAGCATAAATTTTAGTTTTTCTTATTTTTTCTATGCACATGTGCTTATGTCCTTAAGCTATAATGAAGCCCATACAGTTTTCGCGAGGGAAAATCCTAATAAAGAATTGCGCCCTTACTTACATTGGCTTTAACCTCATTTTGATTGCTGGTACTATTCGAAGTTGGTGACTTATCCATTTTAACGTCTATTTCTTTTGCAAATTTTTGAATTTTTTAAAATTTTTTTTTTACTTTTTTATTATTTTTAATTTTTAAGTAACTTTTTTTGTAAACTAAGTTCTAATTCGGAAATACTTTAGAACAATTTTAAGGTTTTTTTTAGGTTTAATTTTAAAAAAATGCTTTTTTTTCTACTCGTTGTAATGATAGCGCGTTGAAGACCACTAAGTAACTGTTACTGTTTAGTAGGACAACTACCTTAAACGGGCAATGTCTTCAATTTTAAGCTATATATTATAGCTATACAAACGACAGTAACAATACAAATGTACAAATGCGAACTTGTATCACAAAGCGAATAGAAAAAGAGCGAAAGCGCAAAAACCAAACTTGAAAATACGTAAATACTTAAAAATGAAAACATTTGCTATTGCTGTTCTTGTTGTTCTTGTCGTAGGTATTTTAGCTTTTATCTTTTAGTTCCGTTTTAATACAAGTAAAAGCTTTCGAGTATTTGAGAATCGTTTTCGGAGTTGCCAGCACATCAGTTCCGTTTACCGGTAAAGCGGGATTTCCGCGTTTTCTCTCTTCTCTTTTTAGTTTTTCTCATCTAATTGAAAAAAAATCGAAAAAGTGAGTTACGTGAATCTTAAATGTATTTCCGGCCAAAACGCGATCAACACGTTCGAAACTTTAATTAATTAAGCTCGGAGAAGTTATATAGATAATGGAAGCGCTGGGAGAATGCTCCTCACGCGGTGTATCAAACTTGCTTATTCGATATATGCGGTGCGAAAACTTAACACAAAGTTTTTGTTTTGAAAAGCCAATGTTTTCCTTTGTATATAGATATAGATATTCGTACGAATTGATATCAATCAAACTTTTTTTAATAGGTGAACAAACAGAATTCGTTAATACTCTTCCCCACAAACTTATGTCGTGTACCTCTACGCTAGGTCAGTAACTTGAGTGCAAATATATATATTGCAAATAGTACACTGAACAGGCCTTCAAATTAAAGCATGGCTTCCAATTGGGGAGGACGTCTAACAAGTCTAAAATTATTCAAATCCTTAGCGAATAACAAACAAATACATGCAGACGGAGTGGCCGGGTTGCAAATAAGCTTGATGGTAAGGTATAGCTGTCCAGCTAAACTGAACAGATTTCAATAGTCTGTAGTGTTACGAAATACATAAAAGTTCGTAGTGAATTTAAGGGCAATCCCATTAAGCGTCGGCCGATTATTTTCTTCTGTTATTCATCGGACAACAATTGAGGTCTTGCTCTACTCAGTTTTGAGTTAATAGGAGAAATACGAAATCTTAGTTCTAAGATGGATTAGACTTTTTCAAACCAAACAAGAAAAGTGGCATCAGCCGATAATGCGTGAATAGGAAAACGCTCAGCATCAATTGCGGGTCGGATTATTCCAATAACCGGAATGAATTGATGTGGAATGAATGGTGCGGGATATTACAGATTTGAGCAACCGCAGCCTAAAACATTTTAATACAAATTAAAAAATCCTATAAAATAAGTTTAGGGACACTATACAAAAACAACTACATTCACACACCTGCAGCAATGAGGCTAAATTAAATTCATCGCTCGAAATGTTATGATAATCTTGTAGTAAACGAAAACATTAAGTGTCACACCTTGGTTGAAAAACTAAACATCAGACGATTGGCTGAAAAATCAAAATTAAAGCAATATTCTTAAGTCTCTAGCGAATTTCGACGGCATTAACTTTACCGCAAGTTAAATATTGAGAATGTAGTACTTTAGGCAGAAATGAAAAAAAAAATTGAATAAGAAAAATGCCACAAGGAGATTGTCCTACAGACCATGTCCGAAAAATTTCGCGGAAGATATTTGGAGATAATATTCCCCGCTGGCGTTGACTGATGTTTGTCGGAGCTCGCATATTATATTTTTATCAGACGATTGAACTTTATAGAGAAGTTTCGGTTTCAAATTTAAGTCGATGCATTTTTTGTTTATTTAATTTCTTCCTTTTTCTTGTTTTTGTGAATTTCTTTATTTTGATGGATTTTGGAGGATTTTTAATAGAAAATGGGGTGGTTTACCACCAACTGACAGGGTTTATTGATTGTGTAATGGTTTAACGAAATCTCGGACATTTAACAGAAAATTCGCGACATATGACTTCAAATGAATAGTTTTGTACTTCTTCTTCTTCACTTCGTGACAAAATCGAGGTCGACCTGAACAAAGTATTTGAATCACTATAGAGGCCTAGAGCCGTCAATGTGGCTAAGAGACAAAACCAAGCAAAAGCGGGCGGTAAACCCCGACCATAAGAAAACTTCTACAAGTATTTGATGGCCTTCGTCGTCTGTATACACTGAATAACCAATTTAATAATACTAAATGGAATACTGTTATTTTATGTAGAGAAAGGTCCAACTCATCAAATTTACCCGTTGCGCACATTGATAATTCGCAATACTTTATCATTTTCACCAATAGATGTCGCTACTTAGAATTCATGCAAGCACCTAATAGTTCACATTTTCTCCACTTGACATGTTGCACACTTTCCCGTCATTCGACTCACCTGAAAATAAAACATGCCTCAATTGCTCTTATTTCAAAGGGGATTGGATATATTAATAAAGTCACTCCTTTTTGCAATATAGCCAATATGAAATGAACATAGCGCAGTCTTTCACCTTTTTAGGTTAACGAAGTCGCATATTAAATTTATTCGGACAGATATCAGTATGCTGATCTAAATCCAATAATTTTTACACCCAGCACCGAAGTATGAGGAGAAACCCCACTAAGTACATATATTCACGATAAGCATCAAATCCTGAATCGATTTAAGCAGGTCCGTCTGCCCATCTGTGCAATGTCTATTGTAAACATTCACCTGACCGTAAAAATGAAGCTATCGACTTCAAATTTAGCAGAAACATTGGAAATTCTTGCACGCACGTTAATATTGATAAAATGGGCTAAATCGGTCGAAGAACACGCCTACAGGACTGCGTAAAAGTAGGATGCCTCTTTTCTTCAAAAAGACTACAAAATTGGTTTTAGCTCATTACTCATAGCGTACACCACACGGTCCACAAAATTAAAACTTATATTCCATGGCCGATGCTGGAATACCTCTACATAAAAGGAAAAACGCGGGCCTACACAACTTTACAGTATGTTGTAATTTCTTGTTTTTCTCTATATCTGTGTAATGTACAGAAGAGAGCTTCAAAAACCCCATAAAGTAAATAAATCTTCACCAGTTTCAAATTCGGAATGCCCCTAAGTTCTTCTGCTCGTCTTCGCAACTGTGTAATATCTGTGGTAAACATTCCCTCGTTCGCAAAAATGAAGTCATGTCTACAAACTTGCAAAAGAATTTGTAAATGACCTAAGCCCTTCAAAGGACGTGCCTACAACACGTGCACACGTCCATGTAACAAAAACTTTCAACACTTTTCCTTTCCATATTTATTGCTTGTTACTCATAAAATTTCCACTTTTAATAAAAATAGAAAAAATCAGCCGCGCCCGCCCAGGATTACAGAGTTTTTTTTTTGTTTTCTTCTAGGATCATGGTGATGGGTATAAACGATTTGGTCACCGCCGTTTCTCTTCATAAGAATTATCCCAGCGTTTAACATTTATTAGAGCGAAAGATGGCAACCTATTGTAAAGCTTTCTTTTTGCGGTGCTAGTTAAACCGTTTTGTAGTTACGGTCGTTATTCTTTATATCGTTAATAGTTATCGCAGTTGTTTCGTCTTCTAATATGCAAACGAACCGCAGTTCTGTTTGTATTTTTATTATTTTGTTTTTATGGCATATTTTATCGTCACCTACTTTTTAAATCTCAAACTTGGTCATTCACTTAACAACTTACCCATACAAACACACACATAATATATATATATATATATACATCAAAGTGTGTGTGGAAGCGACAACACATGAATGCATTGCAAAGCAAGACCTCATTTTGTATAGAATACAAAACGCATGGGTCACAAAAGTTACCAATATCCTAGATTAGAAGAGAAAACTGCCAAATGAGATATTCTCTGCCATTCTCTATGTGTGTTAGTAATGATAAAAAGGTGTTCGAAAAGGGAGATGCTATCTATCGCAAACTTTATGTAAAATAATTAAAGTAAAGATTAAATTTCTAACTTTTACAAGTTTACAAGAAATGAATTGTTCTCCTTGTCGTCTGCTTCTCACTGGTTTTCCTTTTTCGGAAGGTGGCTCATAAATTTTGTTCATTTTATAACTTTTGAAGGTTAAACAATGTCATGCTTTTTTTTTTTGCACATATTGTTTTCCTTGTTATTATTACACAAGTTTGCCCACATATGAGTACACACGAATGTGTATGTGAATATATAAACAATGACTTTACTCATTGTTCTTTATTAACTTTTGTTCTGGATGTGATTGTTCGCCATTCTTTAAATGCTGTTTTTGGCTTTTATACTTTCTGCGAAATAAAAAGTGATAATAATAATAAAGACAACAAAGGCTAATTGTAAGAGCTAATCCACATCATTCTAATATGCACATAATAGCTATGTGTGTTTATTTCCGTGGTTTGAGTTTAAAAAAGGAGACACCTATAGCATAGATGTCAGTCAGCATGTATACGACGAAATTGAAAATACTTTGTTAACTCGCAAAACTTGTCATATTCAAATCAAACAAATGGACTCAAACTTGAAGAGAAGACATAGCAAGGGACCTTGAAAGATATTTAACATAATTCTGCAACATTGAAATAGCAAAGAAAGTATAATCGTATTGCAGCTTATATCTTCTATGCCTGCTAGAATAGCAAATGTAATAAGGTATTTCTTAATCTATCTAACATTTTACGTTAGCACGAGCATCACATGGTAGCTCTGCAACGTAATACGTACGATGCTTTAGTCAGACAAGTGAAACTGAACCTGATTGACGGACTATAAACTAAAGCAAAGTCACATACGCACAGTCAGTTGGGTGCCACTTTCAGTGTTCATGTCTTACTATGATTCTGATGCTGTATATCGACTTCGTTAATTTCTAGACATGAGGCGTTAACATTTAATTTAAAAAAAATAAAGTTTTTTTGGACTCTCAGCAGATGGTTTTCAAGTTTTTCAAACCTTTCAAGTGAATAGATCGATCTACAAGCGAATATAACATATAAAGTATTATATAACAGATTCACGATCATCAGCAATACGTTACGTGAAACTAAAATTATATCCAATTGCAATACGAAGGCGAAGAGAAACGAAAAAAAAAACCACTGATACAAATGTCAATATATTTTACGGGGTCTCGAGGCATCTCGTTCGAATCCGTTGACAAAATTCGTATACCTCTTGCAAGAGTGCGCAGAGGTTATTTCTGTTTATTTAATGCCAACAAAATTTTGTGCCAAAACTGAAAAATAACACATAAAAAAGCTCATAAAAATTCTTTCATATATTAATAAAAAGATAGAATGAAAAATTTCAGAAAACAAAATCGAATGAACTCTAAAGTCTGAATGATATATAACAAGAACAATTTAAGAACACAATGACACATTATTTTTTTATCTGTTTTTATTTTTTAGGCGCTTTCTGATAACGAACGTAAAATGTGTGGCGTGTTCAAAGCATTTAGAAAACGAAAGAAACAAAGCATGAGTCCTTGAACGCAAACTATTTATGTCCATGGCGTTTGCAATGGACAATCCAGAAAAGCTATGCAACAAGGCGTATGAATATGCAAACAGTGTATACAGTAAAGTCTCTTTTTATGCGATAAATCTATATAACGGTAATTTTAAGTTTCCTGATGTACAAATATTTTAGGTTGAAAATAACCGCTAAAAGTGTCTTCAAAAGTTTTGCAAAATATACTACTTCGCGTTACATTAATTTAATACCACAGTTTCTAATATAACCCATGACTTAGCTTCTATCACGTAGGGCTTCGTTTTTCTTACCGATAAGGTGTTATTAGATCTTTGGGAGATTCGTACTCAACATAAATTTTATATTTATTTATTTGGTCTTTGAACCGATATAAAATATTTTAGAGCTGAACTATCAATAGTATGTAATATAATAACCGGCGTAAAGTACTAGATATTGCGACGGATCGCAAAATATATACTGAGACTAAGCGAATGAATAGCCATTACAGGTTCCGATATATTGCAGCAATAATATATAGAAATAAATAAATAAATAGAAAGAAAGGGAGAGGTGTATTTCCAGCAAGGGGAAAACCACAATAATCAATATTTGAATTCACTAAATCGTACGAATTAATAAAAGCTACTTTAAGTTACTTTTGTGTAAATATTAAATTTGAGGTCAGGATGAGACAAGCAAATTGTTTCACAGTGGTTCGCAAATCTACCAGGTACGTTACATAAGCTTCTCTGGGAAAACTTCATACCTTTAATCGATGACAATTCCCAACATTGCTTGTCTTTTTGCCAGTGTGGGCAAATCAATGAACATTAAACTGTTTTCATAAGGTGGAAGCTTTAGATGAATGATGATATGAATTTCACTTTCAACTCCAAAGACCAAAAAGTTACAAAGCTTCGTTGTGTCGATTCGATTACGTTAATAAGATACCTGTAACTTGGTATCCAGACTGCAAATCAGTATTCCAAAATAGGTTGAGAAAAAGCAATATATAACGATTTGGTAACACAAGAGTTGTAGAATTCCTTTGACCACTTCTTTACAAAGCTGAAATGCCACTTGGCTTTATCGACGCATGATTCAATATGTAAACTGAATCTTCGCTTTGGATAAAGGATGAGACCCATGTCATTCAATTTAACTCAATCAATCAATATATGCAATAATGGCTCAAGTTCTTTGACGTACGTACCATTTGAACAAAGTATTTAAATTGGATTGGAAGCTTGCCCTACCACTCAGAGAGTTACATGAATGGAAAATTTGTATGTCATGCACAAGCGTCAAGTACTTCGACTCGTCGATGCATGTACATGGAATGTCGCACATAAAAATATCGTAGGAGTGAGCCAAGGTGATTACGTTTGGCCACCTCACAGGTAACCCTAATCGTCTTTAAATGGCATATATCGAACAATACTCTTTACGTTCGAATAGGTGGTTACGAAACTAATGCATCATGATACTAGACAAGCCAAGTTGTCTCAGTGTGAGAAGTAATAGATTACAGGCAAGTCCGAACAATTAGTATACCGGGATCGGTGAATTTTAAGAAGGGAAATATATCAAGCGGGGTAGTTTACCGGTTGCAGCCAATTACGTTTTCTCCAGAACGCCATAAAAGAGCTGATAATCTCCATCACATTGGAAAATTACGAGCCTTTATAACACTTTTGTGGTTAGCTAGCAGTCGCCCCGTCATATTATGGAAATAATTTCTATAACAGGGAATTATAACGAACCTGGCGTAAAATAGTCAAAGTAACGAAAACTAAATTATAGTGACAAGTAGGTAAATTGTAGTCACCCAAAGCCAACCATTTCTCGTTAACTGTAAGTTCCCAATTAGTGTTTGTGATTAGGCGCAGATGTTCGATGGAGCGTTATAACAACAACTGATTAAGAGCCAAAAAGATTCGACCTTAACTTTTATGGCGATAAGCTCGGAATTTACGGAATTCACCTACCACCTAACCAAGCTGTCTTTCCTAAGCAACTGATAATTAGAACGTAAGATTTCAGCGGTCGCAATCCTTGACTTCAACCAGATTTAGCAGAACACGAGAATTTAATGCACACAACCTATAGAATTTGTAAAGGCGTCACGCAACCGGCCTGTAACATTTTAGTAGAGCAATGCTCACTCGCCGGACAACGGCAAAAAATAGACCTTGAGGACGCACAAAAGAGGTGAGAAAAGCCAGCACATTAAGAGGTGACCAGTCCCAGTACCAATGCTCACTCGCCGGACAACGGCAAAAAATAGACCTTGAGGACGCACAAAAGAGGTGAGAAAAGCCAGCACATTAAGAGGTGACCAGTCCCAGTACCAATTTTGGCCATTCACTTTTATAGAAGCGAACCACCACTTACTGGCCAGTAGTGGTAAGAAGCAGTAAATTAAAATAGAAGGTCAACATTCAACAATGATAACAACAAGCTTTAAGAAATGAATACTAATAATTAAACCGTTAGTGTGATTGTTGCTATTGCGAATCACACTTTTTGTTTTCTTTGCATTTGTTAATTTTACGCCAGCGACGACAAAGCAACACGTGTATGCCAAGTATCAATGACAGGCTTTTCAAAACTCTCATAACGTTTCAGTTTTCCATCTTCAATATGTAATTGTTTTGGACCACTTCTCAAACCTTCTCCATTAACAGCAACATAACACACAGTTAACGTAAAAGAAGAAAAAGAAATTTCACGCTTTTATCCCAACTTCCTTTAGGCTTTCAAAGCGTCTTATTAAAGTCACCATTAATTGCTGTATTATGCACTGTAATAATAAATAAGTTTCCATATCAAATTCTTTCACGCTTACGAAGGAACTTGCAAAGCCACACATTTCTTCTTTAACTTCTGCAAATATTTTTATGCGGTTTTAAGTTAATTTTACTTTACTGCTTGCATAAATACCTCACACCTACGAACCAATCAAATGCGTTGATATTAAAATTTAAAAAAGTTCAGAAAGTGGTTTTATTCGATTTGGCTTTGTAGAAAAGTAGCCAATAAATTTTTGTGCACTTTATTATACTTATAGTATGTGTAAGAATATATTCGTTTTGTTCGGATGTACGTAAAAGCCAACCAGCCAGCTTAAGTCGAAAACATCTATTATTAGGCCAATCCTTTCACACTTGACAATATATTAGAAAGTAAAATGTGAAAGCAAGAATAAGACGAAGAAAAAATAGTGCGTGAATTGTCCAACGCCATACATTAGCAGATTTGTGTCTTCAACTTCTAGGTATGAGTTGTCGTGAACTTTGAAATTAACTTTTTTCTGAATCGATTTAAATCTATTCCTATATCTGTCTGTCTGATATCTGCCTCTATGTTTTTGAATTCAACGTACGAACGGGTAAAAACATTATAGTCAGATAAGGTCGACCTTTAGATACCGCAGACCACTTCTCCTACTACAGCTGTTCACTCTTTTTGGTAGTAATGCAGCAAAAAATACACATTATTTTCATGCAAAGGCATACTTTTCATGAAAGGCCGCATATTGAAAAATGCTCAAAACATCATATGACGTGATCCGAACTTAGCAAACTTAATTTACTTCCCAAATATTTTATGATTTTTCAGTCTCTGTCATAGCAAACTATAAATTATACTTTTTCTCCATATAAGGGCTTGCTTCATAACGACTCTTATATATGTTGCAGCCTGAAAACTAGACCCATGTAATCCAAATTTCCTACTGTTAATTTTTTTGATTATTTTGTCACTATGGACCAACTTTCGTCGTAAAAATTAAACATTCTTCTGAAGGCCTTATTATCCATGTGAAATCTCATATGGAGTGGCAGTTGAAGAAATAGACCCATGTGGTTCAAATATAGTTCACTCGATTTTTATGTCACATCATTACATTGATGGACAAATTTTCATCATAAAACAGCAACAGTTTTTTGGCATATGCGAATTTATATTTCCTAAGAATCTTTATCTTTATAAGAATCTTTATAAGTGGTATCCAAAAGTGGAATAAAGTGGAATTTTGCAAAGAAATTTTTTACTGAGTGCCGGGAATTATGAATCTTTGTATATACATTTCTACTCAAAGCGACTTTCTTTGTGAACTTATCACAGTCCCAAAAATTAGAGAAAGAAGGTGACATTTGGCGCTTAAGTCCTTCCGTCGATTCTGAAGAATATTAGAAAATGAGAGTAATCTGCTTACAAACATGTTTAGAGAAAAAAAAAAGTGAGGCGAACTCGAAAAAGACTGTTTTCTTACTTGTTCAATATCTTACGATCCTTTATACGCATTTGCTAGGAAGTGCGATATTCGCCATGACTGTGTCCAAATTCAGTCCGAAAATTGTTTCGATAAATCTTTTCTTCTCTTTTATTTCTCATTATAACGTTTGGCTGAAGAACTAGCTAGCGAATGCAGATTTGCTGAAAGGAAACCGCTTACCAAGAACATAAAATAAAGACGATAGCTTATGCTTTTAAAAAAACGAAGAAACATCTTTTCTGGACAATTTTATTAAAAAAATTTTTGTCACAAAGGCATTAAATCAAATTATGTTTGCAATCAGCGAAATAGCGAAATATGTATTCGGTAAATGCTCTAATAGAGTACAACATGAGAATAATCAGAGGGTACAAGTCAAAATTGTTTTATTATATTGTTCTACTTCCGTCCCAGTGACATCGAGTAGTATATATGTAAGAAGTGATAGCACTAAAAATCAATAAATATATGCGAAGCAAAGTACAAAAAGTCGACTATTTAATCGTTAAGTGTAGGCCTGTTAATCATCCAACTGAGAAGATTTTTGTACTGAACGTGTACACTGTCCCGACTTTGTGTTGCGGATTTATAATTTGTTTGCGGATATATTGCGCTCAGTTTTTAACCCTATCTTCATAATCTCTCTTCAGGAATACAAATGAGAAATTTCAAGCTTTTGTCTTAATTGTTGCGAGTCTGCCATTTTCACAAAGGAAGTGACACACTTTTGCAAAAATACAAGGCAAGGAATGTAGGCAACTAAAGATCTTTTCATATATATATGGAAGATATAATAAAAAGAAGAAAAATTTCCGAAGCATTTCATGTGTTGTCATCACTGCCGCACACCTGTACCATCGCTTGCGTATGTCCACGTAAACACAACGTTAAGATTGAATTAAATTTTCTATATGTTAAGTCAGTCTTAAGTTACTTATAGTTAGTTGTCTCCTCTTCGTTTATTTGTATATGTACAACGTCAGTAGCTAATCGGCCGTTTTTGCCATCTTTCGCGTTGTAAAACCTAAATCGGAAGAGCTGCCGACAGAATTTGGCAGAAACATTATATGATCTTGCAGGTAGATTGGTATTGAAATAGGGCCACATCTGTCAAAGGACACGCCTACAGTAGCACCTACGGTAAGGATACCTCAGTCTTCTTAAACGAATGAAAAATTATTCTTTCACTCATTACTCATAAACTACGACAAATAAATGTACGAAAATGTGAACGCATATACAAAACACCCAGAAGCAACTTCGAAAACCCCGTAGAGTATATCAATTCTTGGCGAGTTCCAAACTCGGAATGCACCTAAGCATGTTCGTCCATTCGGTTATCCATTTCCCCATCTTCGCAACTGTGTGGTATCTGTGGTAAACATTCTTCCGTTCGCAAAAATAAAGATACCAACAAGCTTGTACGACAAAAACTGTTATTTTGTAAGAAGACCAGTGGTGAATTTCTTATGTATAAATATTCGCGGCGGATTTGGCCTTGTCTGTGTATTCGGTTTTCCATTTTGTAGTATCTGTAGTCTGTTCGTAAATTGCCGAAAGCTGTTATGGGTGTAATCTCCCTAAAGGCTGCGTGCACAAGTATTGAAAAACCTTGTATACATACAACCTTGCAGATATACACCCGTTTTTGCACTTCAATAAAAACTATATTTCGAACTTGAGCGGATAACCATACACGGCAATCATACGCCTTCACATACCATACGTGCATCGGCTTATTCATATCGTATGTGCTCGTAAATGTCACTTTTGTGTTTGGTAACTAAATTATTGTTGTTATTATTATTGTGTTCATTTTTTATCTCTAACAAGTATTTTCTACCGGTTCTTTTTTAACTTGATTTTCTTCCTTGTGATCATCATTTCAGGCGCATTGTTCGATGGTGTTTCTCTTCCGTAAATGAAACAACTGCATGTATATGTATATGATATATATATATATATATATATATATGTATATATACAATATACAATTTATGAGGGGGCTTCAATTTACTTAAGGTCTATTGACAAATAACCATAAAGATAAGCGACCATAGAATCAGTGAACAAAGTTACGACTTCAATTTATGTATTTATTTTTTATTTATTTTTTATTTTGAATTATTTTTAAAAAAATTGCGCTAAAAATTCGAAATTTTGCAATTAGAACTTTTTGTGGTATTTCCTTAGTTTGTCTGTTTTATTAGTTCTGAACAAATACGTGCTGGAAATTACTAAAAAAAAAGTCGCTGGGCTTTTAGTTAATCATCAAGTCTTTTCACATCTTCTGCTGCTGCTTTTAAGACCTTTTCGGTCTGTCAACCAGAACTAAGTTTTGATAGTAAGTTTCAGCTGTGTGTAAAACGTAAGCAATCTGGAAACTTCAGATGAAACGCAATCTGCCGATCGGGCCTACAATTAATGAGAATTTCATGCTCTGCGTTCTTACTTATGCGCGATAGAAACACATTTGCCGAAAGCGCTTTCCTTCTTCTTCTATTACTTCTCAGTGTCGGCGATGTGTGAATTGAGAAGTTCGCATTAAACTAAGTCTTCGCTGAAAATATTTTAGGTCATTAGTTAAATTGTAACTGCACTTTTTACTATTTCTCTTAACTTATTTGATTAAAAAAAAAAAAAAAAAGTAATTTATTATTATTTTGAAATTTTAAGTTCGCCCACCATATGGCGCAAAAGTAATGAAAATTTTACTGAAAGCAAATAGATTTTATTTTAATTAAAACACACCCAAGCGTCATTTGTGATCATGCCCGTACGTACACAAACACTAACATCAGTAAACGATTATATTTGAGAGAATTGACAATATTTTCCATTAAAATCAACATACAATCTATCAATTTATCTGCCTGTTAGTAAAGTTGAGAAAAAAAGCAAAACCATTTATATGAAATATTCTATGTACGCAAAGAAATTCTATTTTACATAAATAAACCTAGACGAACAGACACATCTATTGCATCTATGTGTCGTATTTTTGTACGTATTTTTGTTTACGATAAAAATGTGTATGATTTGCGTTTGAGTTTCAATTGATTTTGTTCGCAGTTCTCGTAGCCATCCCAGCACACATCATCTGAAAGCATGGAAATGCCCTTTACAAAGACTGAAATATAAATAAATTAACATGAAAACAGAGTCGATTAGAGCATGTCGGTCTGTTCTTCTCTTTGTCCACCTGCCGGAATTCTGCTTGTGATCTTTATTTCCTTTTCTAGGATCACGGAAACAAACTAAATCTAAAAGTTCTACGACTTCTCCCACAACTATCAAAAAATCGTAACTAAATAATAACTGCTTTCGTATAGGATGATTTCGTCCAATGATTTCAACAGAAAGGCATTGAGCGATTAATTCCAACCTGTAAATATTACAAGTAGTAATTAATGAAAAGTGATGAAAAATTGAACTGTGATAGAAACTAGTTGGCCAATTAAAGACCAAAGAGATGACGCTTCTGATTGCCTCTATATCGTATAAGATCTCTGTGTAGCATTATTTTGCAATCATTTTGTTTCTTTTTCGCCGATTGTTCCGGACACTTTCATGTTTTATATTCTTTTTTTTGTTAGATGACGAAGCAAGTAAGCGAAAATACATCGATGTTCTATTACCGACCGCTAATCTATCAGAAAAGAAATTAAAGCGTTATAAAGTGGCAAGCCTGAGCTTATTACCGTACAGAGATTTACATTTTCTGGGAACTCTTATAGTAAATTTACATATCAAATTACTAATTGATATCCGAGCTACGTGATCGGATGTTTATGAAATGGGTCTAGTCGTTTCAGATTTTTATCTAGCATGCAAAAACACTATCTCACTCCATCAGTTATTGTTTAGAAATGTTGAACCCTGAACATTTTTTTCATATAAAATTTTTGAAGCAGCGATTTATATGTGGTGATGCTGCTCAACCCATTTTCAACAGCGGTCGTGGGCCAATGTGTGCCAGTGTATCAAACTTCTCGAGAATATCCCGAAAAGTGGTATCTTTAGGTTAAAGACATCATTTTATCGATCGATGGAATATAATGACCGTATTCTTTAAAATATTTTATCGCATTCATCAATTCATTCATTTTGCAAGTTGGGCGTTTAAAATTCCTTTGAAAGTGAGCAAGGCTTTCTCATCTTTTAATTTTACATATTTACTTCTAAAATTACTTAATGTGTGCGCATTGCTGAAATTGCCAGAGAGAGTTGTCCTTAAAATCTCGAGTCTAAATTACTTGTATTAGTTTTTATTAGCGTTTCATGTCACATAATTATATATAAAATTAGTCATGTTATGCCATAACGGAGTCAAGATGAAGATTCCAAAAAAATTCTTTTTGTAAATTTCTCTATTTCTCTTATGTCCATTGTTAGTATAAAAGTCAGCTATAAACCTTCATCAATAATCAAATAATAGTTTAGCGCTATTTAATTGTTAAACATCATATGTAAATTAATTGAAATTAAAAGAACGCTGAGTTGGGCAAGACCGACACTTAAATACCCTACAATTATTCTGCTAAGGGCTAATTGGTAATCGTGAATAAAATACTGGCAGCAATAAAAAAGCGTGCCAGTTGGCAGACTGAGTGTTACACGTGTGGGATGGTACATAACAGCGCGAAATAGTCGTAAGAAAATAAAAAACTAAAAAAATTGAGCCCGAACATAAGAATAAAACGATGAACGTGCTTCATTGGTAATTAGATCCGTACAATAGCGTGATCGAATACGTTCGGTTAATATAATTCTTCACTCACGTTCGTCATAACATGTCATGCATTTTATGTTGTTGCTTTATAAAGACCCAAAATGCGACATAACGCGGTCCATTTACATATATTACAGCATTACATTACCTATTTTATAAACAAAACATTCAAATATAGAATTTTTTGTGTTATAGAGACTAACTTGTTGTAAGTACGTATATCTGGGAAGGGATCTTTCTTGAGGCAAGACCGTTTAGTGAACCAAACACCATTACAAGAACCGGAAAACCGCGAACACAAAAGTATACAGATAGTTGTCGGACAGACATGTTTCAATCGGTTCCCAAGACCGGTTTGAATCAATTGACACAATCAAAGGTGGATCCATCTACACAAGTTTAATACATCTTTTGTACTGTCACGTTCCTTTATACGCCGATGGTATCGGTATTTGTTCATCCCATGAA
The DNA here is from genome assembly GCA_000688715.1 of Glossina pallidipes. NCBI lineage: Eukaryota > Metazoa > Arthropoda > Insecta > Diptera > Glossinidae > Glossina > Glossina pallidipes. The sequence continues at coordinate 817,144 of KK499883.1, forward strand.
CTTGGCCGTGAAATAGCAAACAAGTGCCAAATTGCAATTCGTATAACATCCAATTATCTGAATAAATGGAAAATCAAATTAAATGCAGAGAAGAATGTTATTCAAAAACGAAACCCTTATAATTCCTTTTTTCTTCAAACTTAGAATTAAAAATAATGAAGCTCCTCCTTCCGATCTCGTGAAGCACCTGGGAGTTGACCTGGACACAGAGGTAATCTCTGCCATCAAGTTTGACATATCGACACCAAACACAATATTGCCATAAAAATGTTATATCCGTTAACGAAGGCGAGTATTATATTGAGTACTGGGAGAGAGAGACTTATCTCTTATGAGAAGTGGTTCTGCACTCTCTCTATTATATTATATTATATTATATTATATGCGTACCCAGTATGAGGTAACTGTGCACTAAGCCGTATTAAAAATTTGCAAATGCGCCAAAATGAATGATTGAAAATGACGCTACAAGTGCATATTAACTTGTCGATTACATACGAAGAATAGGAGTTTTTGAAAACCCTAACACGTAACCTAATTTAAAAACGAATCTCTGACGTTTAACCTTAATCGGAGGTTTCTATTTGTACAAATTTTCATGACTTGAATTCTAATATTACTTCGTTTCTTCGCGTTTATAGGCAGATAAGATTAAACAAATTTGTAATATTCTTAAATGAGCCCATATGTGAGTCCATATTTAGCCCATGTTAATTTACTCTCTTCGCAATCAAACCGAGCTTCAAATTTCATCATCCGTCATATATTGTTTTTTTTAATTTTGAAACAAAACAAAAAGAGTGTGGGTATCGGAAAAATCAGCGTAAGCCAGAATAGATTTCTTGTTCGCTACTTCTGCTGATTGCGTCGGCTATTGGTTGGTTGGAGGTCAAGATCGTCGTCGATCGATTCGTTGTTGTTTTTGTGTTTCTCTTGTTTATTAAAATTTATGAAACTTGTTTCGTACGCTTAATTATTTAATCTATTAAACTGGGTGAGTGTTTCTGAGTGTTTGCATATACACTGCTCATAGTTAATGAAATGCATATTATGCATATGTACGCAGAATACACATCACATACGCTACAAATTAATGGCCTTTGTAATCGAGAAATTGCATATGTGTTATTTTAATTTTGTATGTAAATATAAAGCAGATAGCAATAATACCATGTGATATAATAATGTATTTATTATTAAAATTTGTTCTCAGTTTTTAGTAAGTTGTTCGGTTAATTGAATGAAAAAAACAAAAATTGCTTTTGCATTAAAACGAGTAACGGGGATCACTCTACATCTCACATAATCACAGTTTTCTCACACTTCAAGATGTCTTGGCCGGCTAATGGAATTGAATATGCTCTAATACATAGTTACAAAAGGTTTAAAACGATATCTGCTGGAGGTTGTAGGCAAATGAAAATCATACTTAAAAATGTGTTTCTTTTAAAACAGTTTTTTCCTAAGGTCTTACATGCTACAGCACTTGCGTTAGTAGCATATATTAAGTTCGTTAAAATTTAGGTTCTTAGAAAATCACTTAGTTTTCAGGCAAATTCATTTTATCAAGTACGTGATTTTCGCGGCAGTATTCTTGTGTTTAATCTAAAAAAGGGAGCACTTTTGGAGGCATTTCTCTTTTTCCCAAACTGGATTTTAGGGAAAGAACCGGTCTATGAAAATTTGCGTTTTCAAAATTTAGAAAAAAAAAGTGTAAGAAAAATCGCATTTTGAAGTGCAAATTGATAGCAGAAACTTGAATGAAAAGGCTGCAAGCTCTTGAATCCCTTCCCATAAAAATATGCTCGCAAAATGTTAGCGCTGAAATTGTGGACTACTCTCAGCGTGCTTACGATCGGATCATGCCAGTTGATTTCTGGATTGTAAATCACACACATCTCACATGGCTAAGTTGGCTCCAAATGTTATGTTAATCATTTTCACGCACCTGATAAGGGCTCCTATGAATATTTCTTGATGTTACAAACTCAATGCTAAAATTAATACACTTCCATTGGTCAGCGTTATACAAATGTATGGTGTAATACGCCAAAATGCAGTTCAATGTTGATTCGAAGAACGAAGAATAAAAAAAATAAAAATTTGTTTAACTCACTTCAGATGATGACGAGAATTATAATGCTTCATGCATTTATATGCCAACCACTTGCTTGCTAAATTAAGTTCATACCCTCCATTGAAGAAGAACGATACACTAGATTTTCTGCTCCATTCGTAACGTCTGTAAAATGCACATCAGACATCTTATAACACCAACACATTGTAAAACAGTGTAAACCTGTCAGTGCCTTCGTCAGTTCGTTTATCCGTCACTTGTCTGTCTACGTCAAGAAAGGAAAGTAAAACTTTCCTTCAATTTGGAAATAGGCTCACCAAGATCCCACCTACAATAACCAAAACACCCGTAACATACATTCTTCTGAAAATCGACTATAATTTAAATCTGCAAAGGCAAAATAGGCGTACTCCACCTTTAAGTATGCCCAGTGATAAAGTGATTAATAACCCGAAGCATAAAATATTAACAACACACATGACAATCTGTAATAGAGACGGTGAGTACTAAAAATTCGCCTTAAAGCGAATGTCAATTTCTTGTCTGTTTTATTTGCTTCAAGTTTTGCCACATGACTATACGTCCACCACAGGCTTACGTTTTACTCAAACTTGCATTCAATTGATAATTTTATGCGGGTTTTGTTTCCATTTCTTCCCCATTAAAAGATGAGTGACTGCGTACAGTTTATGCAAATATTTTTGTGATTATTTGCCATTCATGTAGCATGTATGAAAATCTTAGTAAAATATATATATATATGTAGACTTTTTCATTTTCATTTTTATAGACACTCGGGGAGGTCATTTTCTCTGTAAGAATCAAATAACTAAATAAAAAGATGACACATCCAAGATTTGAAAGAGATTTAATCATGTTCGCCTGCGATGTGGGTACTAATGGTTCGGCAAATTAAGGGACAACTTTTCAATGTACAGCATTTAGAATAGAAATTTTAATTATTGCAGACAGCACCTTCTTATAAACGGGTGTACGACCGACCGTGTACATTCCAATCCCTTATAAAAAATATTTGCAGACATGTTATATATAAAATTTATATTTTCAGAGAATTAAAAAAGTTTATGCACATGTTTTCAGTTGCTTCGAACAAAACTATGTCAAAGACATTTTCCCACTTGTTTGTTTTACGCGCGCATTTCTTTTCTTTTCTTATTTCTCTCCAAATACATTTTTAAGATAATTTGGTTTTTTAACTGACAGCAAAAGGGGGAAATATAGAAAATTTTGATTCTCTTGGTGGCATTCGCTAGGGAATGAGTGAAATGTAGTTATAGTGATGTGCGTCTGCCTATATTAGGCACATATATGCTAACTGCGTATCCGCTCGTGTTACTGTAGCCAAACGATTAAAAATCAGCACTAAAAGGTCTAACTTGTATTAAAATGGGGGCAAAGCTCAGCTGCAGAACAATATGACGAGAACACAAGAATGATGTGATTCGGGCCGCTAGAGAAATATTTACCTTGAATACTTACCTTAAAAAGCGTATACGCTTTTTATACCCCACGCCGTTTGACGTACTGGGTATACTAAGTTTGTGCGAACGTATGCAACTCGCAGAAGAGATTAAGATAGTCGCACCCAAGACTGTCTGTTCATGTATATTGTATACAAGCTACAAGTCGCAATTTTTGAGGTGTTTTGTTGAAATTCGGTTTGGACAAATCTCCATATAACGCCCTATTTTAAAAAGTCGTTATATGGAAAAAGATTGTGATTTTCAAAATTTTACGACAAACCTCGCTCCGTAGTATAGTTTGGACATTCTAAATTTGTGTAAAAATTTGGGTTGGCAAGGGCAATTTTTTGAACCCTCTCCACATATAAGCGACCTTACGCAAAATGAATCTTTATATAGTGAATCTTTCATGGTGAAATTTAGTTCATAACAGTAAATTAACATAGAAATCAATCTTACCCAAAGGTCTATTTTTTGGATACCGTATATAGGATTTCCTCTAATATGCGGGCTTTCATGAAAAGGATGCCTTTGCATGACAATAATATCTAACTTTCGGTGTATTATTCCTAAAACGAGTGAATAACTGTATTAGACCTTGCCCTACTATAATGTTTGTAGTTGTTATATATTTGCTTAAGATGGTGGCAGTGGCTTTCTTATTTTTTACATTTAACATGCAAGTAACGTCAGGTGTCCACACCTGAAGGAGGTACGCATTGAAATATTGGAGCAAAATACTGTACAGTGCAATCATTTTTGAAATCAGCCAAAGCCAGATATGTGATTTTGTTTTTCAGGATTTTCTTTTAAATTAATTGAATAAATTCAAATTCTTGTTTTAAACAAATACAGTAAATCTACATTCATCAAAAGGTGCGTTTTCGGTACTCATTCGCAAAAACATGCCACACACCATATGACTTATTTGTTCATATTTGGCGAAATGCCCCTATATTCTGTCCGTATGCATTTGTTGTTTTTGTGTTCATAATCCTACTAGAATTGTAAGACAAGGAGACTTTCCATCAATTCAAATAATTTTTCTTATGAAATTATGTAGAAATGTTTTCTTTACATCTCCTACTATACTAGTTTTTAAAAATAATTAGTATAAGATTTACTTCTACGAGTCAATTGAATTCGACTGTCAATTTATTTTAGTTGAGTTTCATGTGTAAACAAATAAAATAAATAAAAGAAAGGAAAAATCCTAGCAAACAAATTGGAAGAAATTCTTCCAAATATGACACAAGTTCTTCTTTCTTTTCGATGAAACATGACAATTATTAGGATAAACAAATAAAGATTAAAACACACTACTTGACGAACAAGCTTATTAAATGTTCCACAGTGCAAACCAAGAATACAAAGAATAAGATAAGTGCTTTTGATAATTTATACCTCTTTGCTTTTTGCATTTTCGAGCATGCTCTAGAATTATGTTCGTTGATTATCAGCCGTACAGTAAGACTTAGGGGAGTGTAAATAATCCGGCCCCTAGAGGCGCCTACAATGAAGTATTCCTTTACCATTTTATTATTTATAGTTATTATCACTCAAAATGAATGTTTACTTCAAAGTACTTTACCAAAATTTTTTGATAAACAACCAATCGCTCTAATGAAACCGTTACCTTAATAATGATGAGTTATAACTACATGCTATTAATATTCCGTTTTAAGTGCTAGCACACACATACACGTATCATTTGTGATCATATTGGTACACAAGTGTGAAAGTTATCAAGTACGCCATCTGCACTTAATTGGGGCAGCTGTTCAAATTCTCGATCATCTGCTTCGCGGCTTCAACCTTTTTGGAAATTGACAAAAAACTTCTATAATAGATCGCTGAAGTGGTTTCTCGACCTTTTATAAAATGCCGAATTCCTTGAGAATTTTCCCGTCTGGTATTTTTCCACCAAGTCTTCAGATTTAGCCCAAAAAACCTATCAAGTACCTACGCCTTTACCAAATTAAAACTTTTCGTGCCACAGTTAATGGCGTCTGGAATTAAATATATATATGCATACCAGAATTTCGAATAAGAAAGCTGCCCCACCATCACATATTCGACTATAGCATTTTTTCCTGTTTTCATTTGCTTAATTCAAGAAGAAGAACAAGAAGATGTATGTACGTAGTCTACAGAAACACCTTGATTGGTTCATATGTTGAGATTAGCATAAGTGAAACGAAAAGGCGAGAGACGTATCTACCCAGTCATAAGTTATTCTGATGGAATAAAGTTGGAATAGGTATTATTTAACACTTTGTAGTCAATATTAAAGCTCAGTAACGTTTAAAAGTACGCGGCAGAAGATACATTAACTGCCAATTTTCTTTTCTTAACGTCGCAAATTTATTAATATCCATCCGTCCCGCCATTATTCTTTCCGAATGGTCATTTCGGGTAATCCCAGAAGCACCCGACCTGACCACAAAACAAACAATTCTTCATTTCTGTACGTCTAAGACAGTTATGGCCAATTTTTTGCATGCACACAAACTAATTGAGGGAGTTTGTCAGGAAAATACTAACAACTTAGCGTCTTTAAATCTCAAATTCAAGCTTTATAACGTTAATTTTTTGGACCGTAGTACGCTTTACGAAACCACAAATGAGATGAGAAGTATGTCCGGCAGATTTGCATTTAATTTTTCTCCCATTTGCAAATTATATTCGCAGTTAATTAAAGTGTACTTGTCTGCTCCATTGACGGTGATGATAAACGATGGTGGTAATAAACGATAGACATTTGTAGCAGTTGGATCGACGAAGATTTATAAGAGATCGAAGCAAAAAGAAAATGATTGCAGCAAGAAAGACGTCGGAACGCTATTTGAATAAATCAATTTAGATATAGTCTTGACTATGTTCTGACCTGGCATGGTCAAGTTCGTTTCCCCGTTTTTCCTATGTTGTTTGTTGGTTTGGTACTTCAAGGTAGCAATTAGGTAGTTGGTTGAAATTACCTTATAATCTCCATAAATAAGATATTCACATAATATTTGACCTTTGATTTGATGTAAAATTACATCCTGTTAGCCCAATGAAATGTTACGTCATTATTAACAAAAAATAGTGCACTTTGCGTTATTTTTGGGGTAAAGAGCTACGATTACTTTCCCTGCTTTACTTTGTTAGGTCTTCAATGTTAGAAACCAATGACAAATACACGCGCCATCGTAGAAGTGGACGTAAGGTAGATAATGAATTTCAATTCGAGTTCGCATCATAATAAATATTCGAGATATTTATAAAGTTTTCAACAGTCATAACAAGGCTAAAACAAGTTTGTCCGCGAAATACACGTCTTAAGAAAATCACGTCTTGCGATGATATAAATATAAAAATAATAGCAATAAAAAAAGCTGGAGCGAGTGCATTTTGCGTCGCTACTAATGCTTGAAACGTGCTGATGAGCAAAATATTTAATCAATCTGGGATTTTTTCTCCCTTGTTCTTAAATAATAAAATTTGTAAGCAACTAAAATGTTGTATAAATATGTACATTCTATATACCAAAAGCCACTCTAGTGCTCTGTGCCATTACTGATATAACTGCAAGGCATAGTTTTTTGCTTGCAAAACATGACTTTATCTTTATTTGTAAGGAAAATTTTGTGAAAAAACAAAAATTTCACGCTTGGTCATTTGATACCTCTATAATGGTTTTCATATATCTCACCCGCTCCACAAGACTTTCAGCACGGCGTGCAAACGAAGCACGTTTCTCGGCAGCAGACATGTTGCACTTTTGCTGTCTGTATAACAAGAATCTAAAAAATAAAAAATTTCATTTTGAATATTTCTTATAAAAGAGGAAATAATACAATAACTTAACTAAAAGCTCTAATTAACTTGCAAACACCGTATGCAACAACCTATGAGATAATTGAAAATTTTGCAACAAATTATATAAATTTTAAAACAAATACCTAATTGTGGTTAACATATATTGTTAGCAAAACGCAAATGTAATTTTCAAGTACTGTAGTATCTATAGCAAGCACACATACAGCACGTGGCGACAGAAGACATACTCTTCCTAATTTGAAAGATTTGCTTTGACTATAGAGGATACCTGAGCAGAAAGAGACAATTTTCGAAACTTCAACTCCATTCATCAGTTTGGATGTAGTTTTTATAAGCGTAGCACTAAATTTAATATATACATTTTTCATTGCGTATGGTAGAACAGGTCAAGACATTGGGTATTTTTTTGTCGAGCTCAATTCTCTGAGCTTATAAATATTGACAATATCAAAATCAAGTGTAATTCATGTATTATTAAAACAGAATTAGGTTTACAATCTTCTAGTGAACTGGCCGTTTTCGAAAACCCTATTTTCTCTTCGATTACTACTGCGTTCAATTCATTTCAAAGAGTGTTCTCCACTTAATAGATAGTATTGTTGCATTAACATTTCTCAAAACTAACCGTTATTATGGAACCCTTTTACCCCGAAAACTATACGTCAACTGTTCCAAATAGGATTTTAGGACTTTTTACGAAACGCCGTTGCACCCTATAATAATACACTGCAAGTAGAACGGAAAATTTCAGTTTGGTGCCCAATTTCGTTAACGATGCGCTACATACACTTATACACATGTCCGTTTGTTTTTCATGTTTTTTTTTTTTGTTTTGCAATATTTTGTACATACATTATATTTAACCTTGTTTTTCGATTTGAATCTTATCGTCATTTAGCAGGCACTTTATAGTTTATCATAAATTAAATTTATATAAATTTGTACAAAAAAATAAATAGATAACACATAAATACTGTACTCACTTACAAACGATTTATTGATACGAATGAACTTTTATTAATGATACTTGAAATAAATATAATTTTATTTATAAAAAACGTATGTTAATTTTTCTTATCGTACTCTCTTTTTTATTAAAATTCTTTACTCGTTTGTTAAAACTTTTTTAAAAATTAAAACGTTCAGCCAACACGATGGTAATCTCAACTGACTTGAATGTATTTTTTAAACAAATGAATGTCCAAATACCAAAAATAAATTTCCATATTCGCACCTACGATTCGAAGCTAAACGCACTATATTCATATATAGAATTGCGTGCTTGCGTGTATATAGAAATCGGAACGGAACTCTTTATCATCACTATCCCCTATTTCAAACTTTGTAAATCCTACACCACTTATGGTGTAAACATATATTAAGTTTGTGAGGATGTACGCAACATCCAGAAGTATTTAGAATATACTCAACTTTTTCACACCGATCGATTCAGAATCACTTTCCGAATCAATATAAGCTCTTCTGTCCGTCTGTCCGTGAGCGTGTCTCTCTATTCTGTTCTATCGCAATTTTCGAGATATATTGGTGAAACTTAGAACATCGATATGTTTCGAGCCAAGGGCAAACCATTCAAAATGGTTCGGATAGGACTACTTTCCCTTTATATGAAAAACTATGGGGATGGTGTAGGGTATTTAATGGTGGGCCGTGGCCCAATATACCGTTTCTGTTTGTTTCAATTTGTTTTAAAATAAAGAACAAGCCCTTTTTTACATATTGTTATAAATCTCTCAAAATACCTACTATGTCTCTGCTTCCATAGTAAAGTGTGATTTATTTGTGTGACCATGACCGAAAAGTAAAATGCACAAAGGATCTACTTAAGGCCGTACATTTGTACTTGCCTATTAAGATCCATTCATAGAAACTTTCCCTAATTGCCGTGTGTCCTTTCCTCTTATTATCGCCTGAACCACCAATCGTTACCCTTCAAGAAAGCCTAGTTGAAGTCACGGGAAAAGGAAGGTCGCATTTAGTTTAATCCGGCTAACGCGTGATATTGTCCACCAAGAAACTTTAACAAAAGCATTAATCTGTATATAAACAGGCGCGTTTTTAGCACCACAATACAATCGCTGGCCATAATCCGGAAAACGACTTTCTCTATATATACGCGTACAAGTACAGCACCGTCGTAATCAAACAAATTAATTAAAATCGACTCCATTTTTTAATAAAATATGCCGTGATTTTCTCAACTGCCTGTTGTTTCAACCTTTTGACTAACTTACATTACCTAGCTCTCCTTAGTGACTACGGTGCGTTGTTCATCTATTCAAGCAAAATTCGTCGTCTCAAAAGGGTACCTTCCTTGTTCTTTTCCAAAATAAAAATTGACAACAAATTCTACAGATTTCATAATTAACACTTTGTCCAAAATACCGTCACATACATGATGCGTGATTGTATACAGAGTATTCTATATATTTTTGCAACACTACAGTTATGGGGCGAAAACGTAGCCGACGTTGGGAGAGGACCAAATTTTAGATCAAGTCTTACGTCTGTATTCACAAACCGAGTAAACCAAATAAATAATAACAGCGCAACTCTGCTAGTTCTTGTAGATAATAACTAATTCATGGATTTGACCTCAGGTTAACCCCCAATTCTCCCAAATAATAAATAGAGCCAACTCTTCTGAGGAATAGTTCTACGTCGAAGTTCAAAAACCTCCTATTTCAGACCCCACGACAGGAGCAGACCAACAATATAAAAATAGTGTCTCTTTCTAAACGGCGTTTTTTTTTGTTGCTAATATATCGCCAAATTCTCCATATTGGAATACAATTAAACAAGTTTTTGCAATTCACGTGTGTTATTATTGTCGCTTTTTTGGATTATACTGAAATTTTTTTGGGCGAGCAAAGAGTAGGGAGTGAACTTGTTTAGCGGATTTATATAAATACTTGTCTCACAATGAACATATTTTTGTAGCCTTCAAAGCGCATTGTAAACCGATTTGGGACATGTGCTTCTGCTTGTCGATTAAACATTTAAAGAGTTGGCATTTTTATATCCTGCATTGCATGTGGTGCATTAGGTCTGTCCGTATGTATGTAAGACGGAGAAGAATTTATACAGTTCACAATCAACTTCCGAATCGATCTGTCTACGCATTTTGGTATTTAATATGCAGATGGGAATTTTTTAGGTATTTTGACGAAATTTGGTACACTCAAGTGTTTTGGCCACAGAATCGCCTTTTCGATCACTGCTCATACAACGTGTAATTTAAAAATTTTTTATATAAAAAAATTGCATGTTTAAAAATTTTTCTACAAAAATCGTTTATTAGCATTTTAACTTAGTGTACAAAATACGAAACGGATGGGGATATTTTTTAAATCCTTTCTACATAAGCCGTATAACAAAAAGTGACCCTTCATATGGCAAAAAATTCGAATCTTAAATATATGAAAAGTTTACAGTGATATGATATAAAAATTAGCTATAAATTTGGATCATATAGACCCACTTTGCGGATCCCACCCTTTACTAAGGGTTCTCATGAAAATTAAGCTTCTATTTGGCAACAAAGTCGAAGAATAGTAAATTCTTTAACAAGGAAATTCAATTTGTTAAACATAGACCACGCCATGTTTCGGTCCTCCTGGTATTCGCTGCAATAAAGCATAAGATATTCTAAAACTTGCAGCAAATAACCTAGAAAATTAGGAACTTTTTGAAACGCTCTTACAATGGAGCGATGACATTTGCCATGCGAGTGCAACGACATGTAAGCTTGCAAAGCGTTGCTTAGAAACTTCTAAGAAGTTAATTGTAACGTCGGTTGTTTCTTTCATTAGAAAAACTAAGTCAGACGGAATGTTATATTCGCTTCAAGGCCTACGAACATCAGCCTATTGACTACGAGCGTGTCATTTACCGCAACTAATTTTAATCCGTCTTATTTAATATTTTTTGCCACACTTCAGACGCTTAGCTGTCAAAACTATGTTTTGAAATGTGACCGCGTCTCATTCCTCAGTCCACACAAATCCCCCTTCTTTATCAAATTTAGTCTATGGATTGAAAGCATATAAGTTTGTGTCATTTCTATGCAAACTTTTGAAATGCACGGAGTTCAAACACAGACGTATAGACGGACAAGTCTTAACCTGGCCTGAACATGTAAACTTTTTAAAGCATACGATACACACTTTTGGTTATTGCAGCCAATCCTTCGATACTAAATATAGCAAGATTTTCAGCAAAAACGACTCTTTATGTCCTTATTACAATAATATCTTAGTTACGAAATTATTTGGCGCGTCACATATGTACTTTCCGTTTAAAATTATCTTTTGTCTTTTTCACAATGTCAAAAGTACTATCGGAATTCCCGTAAAGCACACAAATATGCGTACATTATAGTATTGATAGAAATGGTTCACTACTTTATTTAGATACTACTTTTCCTGCCAGTGGAGAATTATTATTATTATTTTTATACCCTACATATTGTAGTACAGTGTATATTAAGTTTGTGAGGACGTATATAACACGCAGAAGGGCTTAAAATAGACTCAGCTTTTATTATACTGATACTCAAACTCATTTTGTGAATCAATTAAAGTTTGTCAGCTCATCTGTCCATCTGTCCGGCCGCCCGTCTGTCTCTCTCTCTGTCTGATGTCCGTCCATGTACATTTGTGTTCACGCTAAGGGCCGCCATTTTTTAAATATTTTGACGAAAGTTGCTACACTGACGTGCTTTGACTCAAGGACGAACACTATTGAAAATGATTTGTATCGCTCCACTTTTGCGATCACTCCAAATTCTAAATTGTGATCAAAAATTTGGTTTGCCTAAGGCATTTTTTTAAATCCTCTCTCATTTAGCCCTTCCTACGATAACTAAATTTTTATTGATATACATATATATATATATGAAACAAGTAAGAAAATTATAAGCGGACAAGGCCGACCATTAAACACTCTATACCACACTGCCTAACACAATTTTTATTTTTATTATAAAACATAAAAATTACAAATTGTTTCTATATAAACGCATATTTTTCAAGTGCGCATTTGTGTGGAAGCGGGGCCAAAACGCAACCTGACGTAGTACAAGTTTAATCCTTACATATGACAAGATCCAAAAATCGGCATAGATGCTCCAAATTTTGCAGAATTCATTTTAATATGAAATTACTATTATGGGTCAATTTTCATCACCACGTATTAAAACTTAAACTTTTCTGCTCTACAAAGGTTCAGTTTTCGAGAAAATTCTTATTAGCATCCAAAAAATAGGTCCAAAGGTGGTACAGTTCATTTTTTTATATTAAGTTACTATTACGATACAATTTTCGTCATGAAGCCTTGAAAATTATACCCTTTTGTGGTATGAACTTTACTTTTTGTTACATGAAAGGGGGTTCAAAAAAATTCCCCAGCCGGTACAAAGTTTTCACACCAATTTAGAATGCCGAAATATTACTATTTAGACCCTTTTGCCGAAAAATTAAAAAAAAATTGTAATATTTTCCCTATTACTATTCACAATAGGGCGTTATAGAGGGTGGTCGAAAAAATGGACCGATCCGAAACATTTTCAATAGCGTTTGTCCGTGGGTCACAACACGTCAGTGTACCAAATTTCATAAAAATATCTTAAAAATTGCGATCTGTAGCTTGAACACAAATTTACATGGACAGCCATAAGATGGACAGACTAAAATATAAAAGGTGGGTCTATCTTAACCGTTTTTGCACGTTACATACGGCCGCACTGTACACTGTAGCGTATTATACGCTATAATTGTTAATACGTCATAATAGTAAATTGACATAGAAATCAACCTTACCGAATTTGAACCACGCGGGTCTATTTTTGGAATACCACCGCGTATACAAATTCTTCCGATATTCGGGTTTTCATGAAGAGGATGCCGTTACACAAAAAGGGGTAACTTTTGGTGCATCAAAACCATTATTTGGTGTAGTGAATAACTGTATAAGGCGAAGCGATGTAAGCGGCCTTGGCCGACTATACTGTTATTACTTATGTTTTCTTTTAAGAAAAAGTTGTCTTGAGAAAACCTGATTCCACCGGCGGACAATAGTGCTGTAGATAACCTTTACAATGAAACGAAAAGGTTATTGGCTTACGTTATCATGATAACAAAATATTTATTTGAAAGTCTGCTACATTCTAGAAAATCGACAAAGGTAAGTGCGAAATATTTCGATTAATTTATCAATTGGCTGTTACTGAAAGTGTACTGTTTGTATTTTGAATTTCTAATGAAGAATTTAAATGAGACAATAATGCGAAAAGTCAAACAGAACGAAATTTGCGTATGAATATGAAGAATAAATGAAAATAAATATTTTTGTGAGAAAATATGAATATAATGCAATGCTTTGACGTTTGACTGAATTATGCACATTATCATTATATTTATAATAATTATTATAATTTTTGTCTTTTTCCTTAAACTAAATAAATAAAACAAGGCGCTTATGGACTGTGCTGTCGTGTAGCCCAACATATCGTATATAGATTTAGCAGTAAGAGTAGTATTCGTTGAAATGATAATGTGTGCCGTTTTCTTTTTGAAAAGGCCACCACAACGGCAAACCTATTTAATATATAGTCGCACACAAACGTATGCAAATATATTTATATGTATATGTTTATTTGCTCACATATTTGTCAAATGTAAATAGTTTTTCTCAAGTAAAAAAAGAAACCAAAAATAGCTACACCAAGTAGCGACACTTTGGCTCGACAGTGCGGTTTTGTAGATATACACATAAATAATATATATAAATAAATAAATGTATGTATAACTCACTTCTACAACACTATATATCACGATGCCGATGTGGTTTAGTAAGAAAGTAGTTGGGGCAAAGGCGGGGGGTTAAAGGCATATTCACGTACTTATATATATTTCATATTTAAATATATATGTATGCTTAATACATATTTAACACATGTTCAATGTGTATTAGGAGACACAAAACAGCTGCTATATATTATTAACGGCATCATTTATATAAAATTTTGGTAGTAAATGTTTGCCTGATTTGCATAAATTTTTTGTTAGATTGCATATATATATATATGTATCTCTTACATCTATATAATATATACATATATATATATATATATATATAGATATATATAATCTTACAAGAAATTTTAATTATAATTTTATTCGGAATATATACATACAACACACTCTAAGGTGCCAAGTGAATATAGTTTTCGTTAAATGAAACATTTTTTAAAATTTAAACTTTCTATTATAATATTTTGCGCACACACCCTCACATGGGAGAATCATTCGATGATAACCACATAAAATTAAATATTAAAAAGTTATGTTTGGCTTGGTATAAACCATGGTCGCGCACGTTGTCTTAATTAAACAAAATAACTTATCATAAAAGACGCATTATTTCCTTTTGCTGGTATGTCACGGCATTTCTTCCAGATCCTTTTCATATTGCAGCCTGTCTGTCATTTAATCGAAAAACACTACACACTTTAGTGATGTTTTTAATAATTATTCAAATTTTTCATCAAAAACTACATTACTTGTGGCGAATTTGATTATAAAAAGAAATGAAAATAAAACAGAAATTGTGTACTAAAATTAAAATCTTTTCAAACGTAGAAATAACGATAATTTTATAAATAAATAACAAGAAAGTAGTAGATAAATAAATAAACAAAAGTGTTTTATTTTAAATATATATGTGAAGATTTAAAATTATTGGGTAGCTGGAAAAGCCATATAACCGAGATAAGTGACAACTAATTTGGGACAGAAGATAGAATGCTGGCTTATATGACGCAAATTATTCCAAAAATAATAAAAGTTAAAGTTCGTTTGAGAGCATTTAAGAAATCTATGATGGACATAACTTTTATCGTAATGTGTCAAAATGATATAACCGCCTCGCTAATTAATTGACTGTTAAACGGAAGGCTTTTCTATAAAAACGGTATGGTTGCATAAACCACAAAAAAGAAAAGAACTTGAAATTTTATGAAACCTGCAATATTTAAATACTTTCCTTAAGTGGAACACATTAATTTATTGCTTTCAAAATGTCACAAATAAAATAGTTTTTGTTTTCTTTTAAACCTTGAGAATATCTTTTTAGATAATTAAAATGCATATTAATTCCTGTCTAGCATTTAAAACAAGCGAACACCCAACCAACCCACTTATTTTAATTACTTCCATATTAAACGACAATAAAAATTAATAATAACGCAACAAGTTCTATAAATTTGTTTTTATCAATCAATTTGTGATCATTTATATCCATATACGCAAATACATATATAGTTATGATATGTAATAAAGACAAACAAAAAGTTAGTAAATATTCATTTAAGAAGAAGACCTTTTAAGCTATGCATAAACAAAGCCTTCAGAAAAAATTATTCATACGTTGACGAATAAAATAATATTTATGCGAAAGAAAGTCATAAAACCATAGTACATTAATGCTACAATGCATGCCGTGCTATCCCAAACTCGTAGTTATGAATTTGAAGAATATGTTAGATCGCGGTACCGTCTAAGCAGGATATCGACAAAGCTTTAACGTACGCTGAGGGTTGTTATGATTCTTATCACACCATACAAGCGGATGATCTGTGGCTACCTATGCACTCTTTAGCTGAACTTAATAACTTGGTGTAATCATGGATATTAACGTTGGAGAAGCAAGGTTGCCACAATTTGATAAGAGCCGGCTCTTCAGGCGTTATACAAGCCATGGTTCTGAGTTTCGGGAGTTTTCGGTTTAGGAATCAGCGTTCGGAATGCACTTACGTTTTCGTAAACTATTTTTTGTGTATCAAATCAATTTGTTAATACCCATAATTTAGGGGCTAAGAGTGCACAATTTTCTATTATTACTATTGACATACTTGGAAATATTTCATATTTTATGAAAATCGTTAAAAGCTTAGCTCAGCAGTTAACACGTCGCACGAATGTGGCCGTGGCGCCATGGTTTGCATATTCGGCATGAGAAACTTCCTTTTCTTCCGCCCTTTTATTGCGAAAAAACATAATTCTCTTCATTCTTATATAAGGCTTTCTCGACAAACACTTGACCAACGCCATCAATAAGGTATCGTATTTCTCGAATATTTATGTCTTTTTACTTTCCAAAGGCGAACACTCTAAACGAAAATGCAAAGACGGAAATCAGGAGGAGCCTAAAACATGTCCACAAGAAATAGCCTAAATGCGTTGCTTAAATTCAAATCCGTCTGACACGAATCGTTTCTTGATCATAAACTGTAAAATTTGCTTTGTTCTTTACGATTCTCATTAATTCTTGGACAAAATGAACTAATAAATATAGTTTGTGATAATTTACTTCCTACATCAATTATAGATCTGAAGTCTGGCACAAATGTTTACCAGAAAATTGAATAAAAGTCCTTATATTTCCAAAATTTGCCTTGGGTGATTGGGTAGACAATATTCGACACAAGAGTTCTGTCTACACTGCATGCAGCATCTAAGGATAAAGGTGTCACAAATGTCAGCTAAATAAACTAAAATTATTGAGGTACTGTGGTCAAAATATATTAAGGCTAACCTTTTTTCGTGCTATAATGAATTATGAATGCCTTTCATTCTGTTAATATAAAATACTATTTGATCATTATTCGTCATTTACGTGCAGCTTTGTGTACATAAATGCATGTACATGTAAGCTGATAACTCACGGTTTTCGCAACACGATAATCCACATTCTCATATTGTGTTGGGCCTTCAAGACTTTTTCACCAACAATTTAATTTGCATCTTTCCTAATCTATCCTGCTCAAATGATTTAGCTTCGTCAGAGTCTTGAATTCGGAAAACCGTTCTGGAGACATGGTTTTGGCGATATTCAAAAGACAAGGCCGAATCAATAAATACACTTTCTTAGTTCAGAGTAAACAGGAGCAAGTGCCATTAACTAGCGAGGATATTGGCATGAAAAACCTGTTCATATGCACGATTTAGAAACGATTTTAACGGAAATGTCTCACTAACTTTTCATAATAATATTATATCCAACATTTTTATTTGATGTTTTCTTTTCTTATTTAAGTGTTTGCTCTAAATTGTTTTATCTTAGTTTACGTTAATTCACTTAATTTTTTAGCTTACAACAATAAATTAGTTTTGAAAAAAACATCTTTTCTTTTGTAAAATTTTAATAATTTTACTTACATTTATAAAAAATTTAAAAAACGAAACTTATCTTCACTTGTTAACAAAATTTATTAAAATATTTTATCTTATTATTTAAAAAATTTTCAGAATATTTAAGAAAATTTTCTTTTTATTTTTCAAAATTTTTTTCTTTTTCAATTTAAAAAAAAAAATTGATCTTCTTAAACGAACAATTTCGTTTGTCACTAAATTTTTTATTTCGTCGTTTGCTTTACTCTTTGCCAATTTTTTTGAAAATAAAATTCAAACCAACGATCACCGCGTTGCAAAGCTATGAATACACTGAATACACTGTTCTTAGCTCAGCAAGTGTTTTGTGTTTTTGTAGCAAAAATGCATGCACGATAATGTTAAAATAAATAAAAGCAGAAACAAAACAAATACTAGAAGTACCGTGTTAAAGCAAAATTTAAAATTAATGAGATGTTAGAGTAATTTCTAAGCACTAAACGTAAGCGGGTAATTTTCTGTTCCGGTTAATACAAATTTTGTAAACCAAAAAAGAATTAACAACACAAACAAAACAAATACGACAGTTGAAGAGAAGATGAGAATAGTTCATGAGAACAAGTACTATGTTTAACTAAAAGAGGGTGCGAGAGATCAAGTAACTGAGAGTACTACATGCAGCGATAACAACGGAAGAAGAGAGTTTTTAAGAAAGTTAGCAAAAGCAAAAAAGAAAAACCATATTAGTTACAAATCTTAGCAACTTTATGAAAATTAGTTAAATTATTTTTACAAATGTCAATAGCAGTGAGTTAACTACTATTTGTTAGCTTTTTCTATTCACAACTATTTGCAGCACGTCCGCTCTTCAAACAATCTTATCATGCACTTGAAGTTTTTTCTCGTTAGATTTCAGTAACGTTTTGTCGTTGCGTAATTTTAAGATGATTCTAAAATATTAAGCAAACAGCTGGCTTACAGTCTTACAATTATATTTATACTTGCAACAATACTTATATTAATTAATAATGGCAATAAAGTAGGGCTTATTTTTTGTTGAATGTGGCAGTTCTGTTTTCAGAAAATATTTTGGAAATATGTCTTCCGAATAGAACCAGCAAAAATTTACTGCAACACAAAAAATTAATAAATAAAAAATCCAATAATTCTTGTACCATACCGATAGTAAACCTAATGCTTTCCTTATCCATCTACTCCATAAATATGATGCTATATAATATATAATGAATCGTTGTCTCCCAGTGGTTAGATCCGAAAGTTGTAATAAACACTACAACAGTATAATGCGTAACTTCTTAAGCCATCTGCCGAATACAGATTAAGTGTTATTACTTAACTAAGCTATATAAATTTGGCACAACGATTTGTAAGAAATCTCAAGTTGTTTGAATCGCCAGACAAAGATTTATGTTGGCTTTCGAATTTTTGGCACGTCATGTCGCAGACGAAGGCACTGGTTTGAAATACGTTCACCTGTAAGGACTTTGTAAACTTAAGTAAGATAATTAAAAATTTTTACATCAAAATCTTCAGCTTTACAATCAATCATTCGATCATGATTTAATGACACTCAACCATATAACTGCAAACTAAAGATATATCGACATTACATCTTCTACGAATTTAATAGCTGCCTTGATTTGGCTGTTAGTTTTTAAAGTAGTGGCGTTAACAATGGTGCTATATCCTGGAAAAGAAGTATTTTGTAACAAATAATTTAACAAAAAACAGACATGTGCTCGACCGTGACAGGACTCGAACCTGCAATCTTCGGATTCGAAGTCCGACGCCTTATCCATTAGGCCACACGGTCCTTACAACGTAATGTAAAATGCACATTTTATTAAGAACCCTTAGAGGATAACGCTATAATATAAGGGTAGTTTTTGTTAGGTTATTACAATTAAAATAAAATACAAGCAGAGCTACACATTTGTTAATATTCACAAAACAAATAAAATTACAGTGAATAATAATTTAGAGCATTTTTTAAACAAATTTTTTAATTATTTTCAACACATTATAAGAAGTAAACTGAAAAATACTCCACATTATCACAAAGATAATCAATAAATTTTTTTAAATTCTATTGGCAAATTTTTTAAAAGAAATGATAACAGATGGAAATGAAAATTCCGTTTCTTAATATATTTGAAATCCGTGGTTCAGGAAAAAAGGAAACTTTTGGTTCATTAGGAATAATTTATGCTATATTAGCAGGTTCGATTAAATTTTTCCAACCTAGAAGCAGTAGAAGCTATGTGCTGGGAAGGTGCCAAATTTTTATAAAAACGAGTTTCATTCAATTTTAAGATCGCTTTAAGATCAAAGTTGCAGTAAATAACGCGCGAAACAGCGTGTACAACAGCTTGAAATATCAAGAACTAGAAAAGTTCTCCAACAGCTCATCAATAAAGTGTGTTTATTTCATTTGTTAAGTGAAATAGAAATTCGAGGTAATATCTTACTGATGGTACATTTTCCTTAGTTTCTTCCGCGATACAACGATATCACTAACTAAAGATGAAGGTAAGGAAAATCTAGAATCTACACAGCAAAGACTTGTCGGTACACACTAAGTGTATTATGATTTTGTTACAAATATTTTCACTGCAAAAGCTCGAGCGAGGTGTCTGTCAATCTTCGTTAAATTTTTCTTTCCCATTAAACGGCTTTTAAAAGATGAGATTAAATTTCAGAATAAAGACAAAAGCTACATTAACTTATCAATTTCTAAATTCGTGTTAGTAGCCGAGTAAGCAAACGATCTCGACCCGACATTAACAAAAAATGCCCTTGTAGTCATTGGTGAATTTAATGAAATTACAATAAATAAAATATTTCTGTGGAACTTCATGCGATTATTATTTTTAGATGTATTCACATATAATTATTTCGTTCACTAAAGAATTGCTCGAAAATTTTTTAATTCATTTCCACAAACTTTTCTTTTTTCACTTTCAAGAACTTGCACAGTGAAATGTTGAAATTCCGTTGATTTCTCGAGAAAACCGTTAGTTGATTATCTTTTCTTTGTTCAGAGATTCGTTTGAGATAGAGCTGCCTTTAAAATATGGTAACGCCAGATGTGTTTCTGTTCAAGTGGGCACAGTGCGGTCAAAGTGGACTGGTTTTCTGTTAAAAGTTGCTAGTTTTCTGTTAAAACTAAAACCAAATTTGTATGGCAAGACCAAACAAATATTTATTCCATAACTCAACGATCGTAGGTTCAAATCTCAAGCGCAGCAGAGTTTCAATAAACTTATTAATAATAATAACAAGAATAATGTATGAATTTCTAAATAATTCTATGATACGTTCATTTTTTTTTTTTAAATAATATATTAAAATTTTTATTAACCTACATAGATGCTATGTTTTTGTTATGACTCCTTTTTGGCCTAATCAATCTTTGAAAATATATTATAAATGTGCGTGAAAGTAAAAAAAGTGCTAAAATTTTAATAGGAAAGTATATACGAATAAAAAAAGTTTGATAAAAACCGGCTATTTCTTCAAACTGAAAGTATTTTTCGATGTTTATACTCTTTGCCCACACGGTAACTCTGCAACGCAGCTGTCAACTGTCAAACAAGGTCAACGTGTTTGTACTTCTAGTGATTTGTTGCTCTTCTATTATTTTGTCGAAAGTAAATTACCACCGAGAAAAACGAAATCTTAACGTTTTCCTTATTTTTTTTAATTATCAAACGAATATAAAGAAATATTTTTAGACACTTTTGTGAACGATGTGGAAGTTTTAAAGTTAAAGAAAAAAGGTAAACCTTACCATAAAGAAAGATCCAAGCAGCAGAAATAATAAGAGAAACCAATAACAATGGCTACGCGTGGAGGTCCGATGATAACAGGAACAGATGGCACGGATTTTGAATATAGGCAGCGGGTAGCAGCACCTCATCAAATTAGGTTAATATATTTGTAACAATATGTGCATTTAATTTCTTTAGGTTTTTTTTGCAGATAAATTTTAAAGTTTGTCCATCTTAGTTTTTGCATAACTCTTTAGGAAAAACCAGTCATTCCATTGCAATACATCAGTCTTTAAAATTTATCTATCAGTCTATTGTTGTTCTTATAGGGCTGTATTTTCCTGTCAAAATATGTGCAATATTTCGTTTGATTTCATGTTAATTTAGGCAGTTTGCCAGAATTTGTTTACATGTTTGATGTGTCTCTCCCGCACTCATTATGTTAAATGTTTGCTGTGTTGGCTATTCATTACTACAAGTTGATTATCAGTAAATCTAACGAAGAGGCTGAAAAATCTCGGTATGGCATGGTAAAAATTTTATTATAACATTAGTATCAGAACTGCCCTCATTTTGTATATAAGTATTGTTACATATACGTGATGCACTGAGTGCCGTTTTCTTGATAAAAAAACAAACTACAAGTGAAATGGTCAACGTAAGACTTATTTAATTAGCCACGTGCGGTAATCTTCTCCTTACATGTTGAAAATCTCATCGTCCCTACCGATCGCTTTTAAAAATTTGTATAACGAACATTTACAAATGGACAGAGTTAGAAATCTATGTTGAATTCAAAATTTATGAAAAAGACACAGGATGTCCGGCTTGTTAACCTAAATTGTGAAATAGCTCCGCGCGCTTTTTAATGAAACGATATAGATTCGCTCTCAAACGCGAAAAACGGTTTGAAATAGCTAAAAAAACGCTGGAAAAATTATGAGAAACAAGAATTTCATAAAAATTTAACGGCGGGAGGCATTATTCGATGGTATACTATAAACAAAAAAAAAAAAAAAATTGTACTTAAATAGCGCGCCAATAACGGAAATTGTCACTGATGAAGAAGAAATGAACTGTCAAAAATTCATTCGGAAACGTAAAATAATTTTGGAAAAACTAAAATGAAAAAAAGAAAACTATGTAAAGGTTGCTACATAAAAGATATGATGCGGCTTTCATCGTTATTCATTTAAGGGCTAAGTCAATCTCGCAAAAAATGATACAAATCGGAAATAAATGAAACGAATTTCAAATTTGAAACAATAAATTACACAAAAATCGTTGCTTACATCTGATAATCATTTGCATTGCATTACAAGCCGTTTTATTCGCAAAATTGGTGCATAAATAATTTGCAGCTATCTTTCCTCTCCCATCAGCTGCGTAAATTTTTATTCTCAATTTTACCACATTCTGTATAGGAATTCCTCGCTCATTTAATTGTAAAGTTTTATTCTCAATGTATCTGCATTCTGTATACGAATGAATCGTACTGCCCAGGTAATTGCTAGCACTAAAACCACTTTGAATAAGAATCGATTCGATAATAAGTTAAAATGCGTGGCGATGTTAACATAGGAACTACTTAAATAAAATTAAGAATTTACTACACTCAGGAAAGTAATGAAAGCAGAACGAGCTATTAGCCTTTCGAACGAAAAAGTGTTGGTCTGTTTTCAGCCAACAAATAGTTAATCGATAAATCGGTTTTGAAATCAATGATTAAATAACTTCGGCGAACTCGCACTGAACAGCAAGACTTTAAAATTAAAAGATACGCAACAAACTTAATTTGTGGCGGTGCAAAGGAATTCGTGTGTTATAAGCAAAAATTTTCCACTTTGATTAAAGGATTGCCTGCTACGAGCGATCTTTCAAAAGGTCCTTAATGCTTAATTTTTAATTGCTCTAACAAAGCAATTAATCTGTATCTCGAACAGATATCAATCATATGGTGGGTATTTGCAACCAACAAATTGCGGCATATATATATAGCTGCGATTGATCTTTTCAGTTTGTTATTGCAATGATCTTATATCCAAGACACGTAAAATTTTTCAAATGATTTAATTCAACACGAAACAACAAAGTGCAAACCTTTTGCGATAAGACTAAGATTTTAAAGAATTATAGAAAATAATTTGCGTGCATTTAAAGTTACAATTAAATCCCCGATCGCTTCCTATGATTATCGTTAAATGAAAAACGAAAACATACCTTATCGAAAGTTGGTTTTCTATGCAAGGACAAATTTTTGATATCCTTCCCGGATGTAATGCATATCTCTCGCAATGGACCAACTGCTGCAGTGTTTTTGGTACGTAATCAAAAACCAGATGAAGCAGCAAGAAGCATAGAAAAAGCGATGGCTAATAAATGTTCTCAATTTCCCGCAAACCAAGCAGTAGTTTAGACAAAGACCAAAGACTAATTCTTTTCAAAAACTTGCTATTCTAACTGTAACGCAACAACTCCGAAACACAAGGAAACCAATACCGAATAATTCTATGGCGCTCACGCAACAAAGCCATTTTCAGCGTCGCAGTCCTTTGATATGGCTAAGTCACACGCTGACGAAATCAAGGACTTCATAACTGATCTTAAAAGCCGGCCGTAGCGATAGTGTTGAAATGATTTCAAAACCGCATAAAGTTGCTTTCAATAAAAAAGAAAAATTGTAAAAGGAATTAAAACTTTCGGTCTGCGTTTTGTAATGTAGGAATGGTGATAACGATTGGGAATCTTTACATTTATATATATATTTCAAGCCTAGGAGGAAACCATAGCAACTTATATATATAAATGCTAATCAATAATTATTACGGAATGTACAACATTTTTAAAGAAATTTTTTGAACGAAATTAATTCGTTAATCATATTTTTTAGAATTGTTTTTTAATATTGCGAATTATGCACAAGGAACTGAAGCTCATGATAAGTTTTTCCTTTAAAATATAAATAGTATTGCTATCCAATTGTTTATTAAAGAAGTTTTTATAATATTTGCATCTCAAGTAATTGCAACAATATTTCACCTGTAGATCTCTTTAGTTAGGTCCATACAAGCTTTCGAAATTATTTCTGCTATTAACTTTGGATTTGTTCTGATTGCTTTTAGGCTTGGCCCTTTTTCTGAATACAAAGACATTTGCTTTTGTAAATCTCTTGTTTGTGGAAAATAGCATCTAGGATAGTGCTTAACTTCTTCCTATTCACTTACCTTTCGTTTCCCTTGGTGGTGGATACGTAGATTTACATTGAGGCGGTGTATAATCTATTGTAATATTCGTTGGCATCTCGTGGATTTTGCTTTCAACTTTTATTAAATTTGCCAAACGTTGTAGTACTTATGTACCTATCAATTCTGAACGTTGGGTCTAAGATCTTTTTATGCGTTTCTTCTTCGCAATCATTAAATGTAGAGTCGTAATCAGGATCGTCGAAGAAGTCGCGCAAAAT
Organism: Glossina pallidipes; assembly: GCA_000688715.1. Lineage (NCBI taxonomy): Eukaryota > Metazoa > Arthropoda > Insecta > Diptera > Glossinidae > Glossina > Glossina pallidipes. Next base: position 841,968 of record KK499883.1, read on the forward strand.
AATGGCGCACCCGAGCACTGCATCAACCATTTCCAATTCATTTCCGTAACGCCACGTGTGCAAGACTCGCACCAATTCAAATAACGGTGCTAGTGCTAAGGCTGCTCTACGCGTTTTAAAGTAATTAAAAATTTTACCGCTTACGTAGTTAAATAAAAAACAAAGGAATATCCGTATACATTTTTATGGTAATCTTTGGTAATTCATAGAGTTCGCTATCTTCGTCAGCCTTTATGCACTTCATACAACTAAAGTTTATGCCGCTGAACTCACACTTGATAAGCAAGTAGAAAAATTTATTTCAAAAACCCTTACTCTATCTTCTCGAGATATTCTTCAACAACAGACCAGTTTTCGAAACATGTCGTCATAAGTGCAAATGCCCACATAAGGAAGTTCTTATCCAAGAGCAAGCTAGCCAATTCACCGTAAAATAAAACTTCAAAAAAAAAACTCTGAAGCCAATCAAAGGTTAAACGGCCGCTACTACAGCAAATATTTTGACGAAACCGTTGTTCTTTTCATAAGATGTAGAAGCGTTATTACAAATATGTGATTTCAGATAATTGTGGAGCGGGTTATTCTTTCCAATGGAAACAGGAGCTTTCATTCTCTTTTCTGAGGAATATTCTTAAAAAACTTGCCGATAAGTTTTTATTATAATTTGTATAAGTCAGTTGCGAAAATAAACAAAAAGCATTAAAAATTTTGCAAAACTATTCTTAAGTTATATGTGCCCTTCTTTACATCTCTTTGCAGTTTACTAAATAAATCACGACTGAAATATTGCATTTTCTTTCATGCTTTGCTGTTTTTTGTCATGTTGGCTAAGCTAACCTCCGATATATTAGATCGTTTGGATGTATTTGTTTTGGAAATTGAAGAATTGGAGGTGCCGTCCCCATTATGGTGGGAATACATATGGTTGAGCTCGTTGTTAACATCATTCTTGGGTTTATCTGCTGCTCGTGCTAACAAAATACGCAAAATGCAGGAATACATGTGTGCCATCGGCTTATTTGCTTTATTACCTTTACTTTATTGTTTTATTTATTATTTCGGAGATGTTTGGGAATATTTAACACTGGATGAGAATACCGATTTAGAAGAAACTGAAATCTTTTTATGGCGCGTAAGTCATCCCACATAAAAATGTTTTTAATAAAAGTTTTTAAATAAATTATTCCAAAATATTTTTTCAGGGTTTGCCTTATGGTTTATTATGGCACGCTTTCTGTTTTGTGGGTTTTCAGATACACGGTTTCACTCTTTATTTTTCCTACAATCTAGTGAAGGCTTGGAAGGCGCGTACGGCAGCCCGAAAATATCAATAAATCAAATTAAATTATGTTTGCAATCTAATCTAATAAGACACAAAGCGCGATAAAAATTTATGTTTAAAATGCTATTGATATATTTATGTAAGCAGAAAAGATTACGAAATTCGTTGATAGTTCATAGGACTTGATGAGGATTCTTGTTAACTATTGTTGTCTGTAGGATGTCAAAAAACAAAAAGAATTTTAACAATTATTAAGAATCTTAATGTAATAAATAAATATATTTAGAAATATCGTTATGCATAAAAACTTTTAAACTAAAACAACGGAAGCTTTATTGCTATCTAAATGTTCAGTTAAAAATTGTGTTGTTATCCCAACCCGTCATTTATTTTTATTATAATGTTACTCGTTTATTAATTTAATATATATGAATGTTTATACATATATATGTACATACACGTGCATACATGGCCATAACTCCTTTGGCAATTTAAAAAACTGATAAATGTTTAAATCGTTCAACTGCCTTATTTAGATTAAAAAAGATAACTTGTAGCTCAAGTAAAGCACATAATTAAAGGATTTTAGTTATTTTTAAACCAGTTTGTGGAGATTATTTGTGAGAAATTAAAGCAAGAATTAAAAAACATTTAACACAAACTCGCTTGTTCTATCAAAATATTTCAGGACAAATAATTTTATCAAAGAATTTGCGAAAGTATTTTTCATATTCGTAGTAGGTAGACATTTAGATGTTGAGAAGTACGCTTGTAACAATCATCCGGGATCTTTGGCGAGCTGGTAAATGAACGTCTCAAACAAAAAGCTTATTACCGACCAGAGTAAGAAAATTTGAAAAATATATATATTTTTACTTATATGTATGTATATACGTATATATATTGTGACACGTAAATATACTTGTCAAAATATGCAATAAAAAATAGCGTTAATAGTACTGAGAAATACGCACTGAATGTATGACGTTTTCGATCAGCGTAATATCCTCAGACAAATAAGTTATGTCAGTTCGTCTATCATTTACTTCTTCAATATCCAAATTTATTAAATTAAAGTTTGGGATACATGGTGTTTTTCTAAGTATATTCTACTGAAGTAATAATATGGATAAAATATGCCAAAACTTAACAAAAGACCACAAAAACATAGAAAAAATAAAAACATCAATAACTTACGGCAAATTAGCGGATATAAATTTGAAACATCTGTGCACAGGTAGGAAACTATTACGATTGCCCGGTTGGTGTTCGCAATGCATAAGAAACAAATAAAAATTAATACTCGCCACCAAAAATCAATACACATATATATATAAGGAAAATTAAAATCAAAAAATAAGTAATAAATGTATGTAATTAAATTAAATGTGGCCTTGCCAGTGAACTTAGCGTAAGAATTCTATGTAGCCAGTTTTAGACCACTACGCCCGTCGTCTGGCAAGTTTTTTCATTACAGTTTAATACTGTCTTTGTAAATTTATGTACCAAGTTTCACAGGTAGGCTTTAAAGTATTATATAAGTTGAAGCTTTCTTCTCACTATGGTCACAGTTATGAGGACATCAATCGCATTTTCAAACCTCTTCTGTGGCCGCCAGTATGACCAAAACGTACCAAATTTCAACTTTCTAATACTTGTCAAAATTGGTTTTTCAAAGTAGCTCCAATTAGAGAGCTACTACGTCTTTATGTGGAGATAGCCATATTGAAATGTTACGAATTCCTAAATGAATGGTAGACACAAAATATTTAAACTTAAAGTATTTTTTCACCGGTGTTTCTATCTTGTCAGCTCTTGTGTAGATGTACTACAACGCTTAACGCTGATGATTCGTGGAATTGGAGATCCTTTAAAAAACATGTACGTCCGATGTTATCTGGTAAGAATAGACGCAACTGTCACATCTACCAAAGAGTATATGTACAATAATTTCGAGGATTTTTCACAGTCTACCATGGTAAGTTTCGTTTTTATTATTATCAATTGCTTCAGTAGCCTTAATAGAAGATAAATTTGTTAAATATCTTTAGAGAATATGGTGCGCACACTTCACCGTAGAATCTTAAGTTTCTATAATTTATGTAGGTATGTGGACATTACGATTTTATTCTTTAAATATCTTCATATTCATCAACTATAGAATTTGTTGACAATTACGCGTCTGGTTTCGGGACTTCTGTAGCGCCCATTGCGATGTCCGTCGGGACCTCTATAGCGTCGATTCCACTGTCCGTCGGGCCTTCTGTAGCGCCGATTCCGTTATCCACTGCGTCTCCCTCGACGACGTGGAGGGCCGTCCTGTTGGTTGTTGTTGTTGCTCTTGCTTATCCCCCGACGCAAGTCTGCTTCTTCGCATCGCATGCGACGCCGCCGTTCGTTTATAGCTTGGGTGTTTGTTTCTGTAAAAAATTTAGATTAAATTTAGATAAAAAATAAAATGAACACTTACATGACATAACCTTAAGTTTGGACGTGTTCTTTGAAAATGTCGTTTTGCCAAATTTCAGCGCTCGTTTCCAGCGCTGAAAAAAAAGTAGTCATTATTCAATTTTCGTGGGATTAGTGAAATGTTTGTGGGATATTATTGGTAATCGATTTGGTTGTTTCCTGTGCCGTTGAGAACACATCCAACAAAAAAAATAATATGCAAAATTATATATCTACAATAAAAACAATATATCTACATTAAATTAATTACGTTTTTTCATATTTTTCTTATCTTTAAGTTTCCCTCTATTCTCTAACGGAATTACAGGGTGAATATCCGTAAATCTGTTCAGTGTGGTTAATATCTGTAAATCTGTTTAATGTGGTTAATATCTGTAACTTGGATTGGTATTGGTAAAAATCTGCTAACTTCTTATTGTGGAATTACAACTAATTGGGAAGCGACACGAATGTGTTTAAGAATTTTTTGGTTAAATACAAAAAAAAAAATTCAAAATTTTCAAAAATTGTGAAAGTGTAACAAATTTTGAGTGAAAATTAAAAAAAAAAGTCTTTTTATACAGGTTTGAGAAGTATTAATAGCAAATATACACCGGTCTAATGAAACTACTTTTATGTCAAGCTATGAAATGCTCTGGTATGTGTTTGTAAATCCTTTTTTTCTTTCGAATGTACGATCTACCGGTATTAACGTGCAATAACAGAGTCGCGATGATACTAATCAACTTAAGTTTTAATTCAGCCAAGACAAAGTTATTTTTAATACATTTATATTTTCAAATTTATTTATGTTTTCAAATTATAATTCTTTCGAAAAAAACAAAAGTGCATATTTTCTGAAAATATGATTGGGCGGTCGTTAAGGCATTAGTCGAAAAAGATAAAACTATAAATGGCTTAAGTAAAAATAATAAAATCACAGAAAATTAACTAAGAGTAAAGGCGGCTTGCTCTTCCATATCAGATGTTCCTTGTGGGGATTTCTGCTTTCGATTCTGAGCAGCTTGCTCCATCTGCTGGAGCGTGTAACTTAATATATTTCTTAATATGTGTGGTTTGCAATGCTCTTCCAACCAAGGAATAACACCGGCTATAAGTTGCTTAAAATTGTCCATTGGAATATATTGGAATGTTATAAATATTTCATCCATCAAGGCTTGAAACTGGGAGAAAAAAAGATTATTATTAAAAATTTCAAAATTGCGTTGCGTTATGTTATAAATACCACTTGAAATTTTGCAACAATAGCTAGCGAGATTAATACAAAATTAAAATTTCGCTAAATCTTCAATCTTTACCACGTATCCCGTCCATTCTGAAATTATTATGTCTAGTTTTTCAACGCCATTTGGTAATTCAATTTGCTCAATTTTTCCTTTAACTACTTTAATAATATCGTGAAGATTGTTATCGATGACAACCTGGCGAGCATATTGTACTATATTTGAACAATCGAAAACAATAACCGTAGCAGCACCAGCTTTGGCGGCGAACATAGACAAAATGCCTGTCCCGGACCATGGACCACCTTTGCAATTTGAAGAATTATTTAAAAAACTCCACTTCTGCTGCTTGCTTATTGTGATACATGGCATTGCGATAAATTATGGTACGAACTTCATCTTTCAGCATTTCTTCGTGTTTACCAAAATGTACATTTGAATCAAAATAATAATCGCGAGAAGTTACTCCCTCCTCCAGAGTAGTACCTTGTGTCGCATTTTCCAGCAATGTCCACTTGATTGTTATATTCTTCACATGATGTTTATTGAACACCTGCACTCGTATTCGCGGCATACAGCAAAAACAAGTACATGCGCTGCCATACTTGTATTCTTATACAAGACGTTGTTGTTGTGTTAACCATTGCAAAGCATTTTAAAACGTGGAATTCAATGTTCAATGCACTACAGAACTGTATATATTGCAGAGTTCACTCTGCTATATTACAACGTCGCATATAAAAAATGTTAAATGCGTCATCATAGATAAACAAAGTGTTTTTTCCTAAATAATTTATGTCATTATATTTGAATGTTGGAAAGTATTAAAGTTAAGTTGGCATGTATTTATCCTTCGTATTGGTTATATTGCTCGCCATTAATTTTCCCCTTCATTTCTAAGGGAGGCGCTGTTAAACTGTGCGAAATAATAAAAATAAAGGACACGATGCAACTTTTGTAATCCAAGGCGGGAATATATATCACATATTTTTAATAATATTTAATAATATATTTAATAAAATTTTGATGAAAATATTTATAGGTATAAAAACTAGCCACAGAAGAACCGAAATATCGAGAACAGAATCAAAAAAAATATCGTTTTACTGCGGTAAGTGCATTTTTTAGCGTCTGTGGAATCATCATCTGGTATATATGTATAGGTATAAGTTCACCTTTCTCTATGCTAGAGCTAGATACTTACATATTTAACCGAACAATAGATATATTTAATTTTATTGAACAACAAAAAAAAAACGTTTCTTAGAATATTTATATAAAAACATTGAACAATGGTACAAATAAACCCTATTCATGGCAAGTAGATTTATGTTACATTTTGAAAAGAAATAAGCAAAAACAAAAAAGAAAACAAAGAGGTTAGAGAAACGCGTTAAAGTAGAACAACTTAAAGTAAAGTCGTGAATTTATGAACTCTACAGAAATGCAAAAAAAACTTCATTTCAACAGATTTCTGCGAGATTGCGTTTGCGTCGCTTAGAACACACGCCTCTTATGACAACGTCATTTTTGACGTCTTGATTGGATGTCTTCCGACTCTTAAATAAATCCATGTGTCTTTGCAAACGTGTAGATGACTTATCTGAGTGCTTTTGGTGTTTAGTCAAAGTGTTGGCAAGCCATTTGGTTTCGATGGACCTACAGACCTAGATAGACTGAATGGGAGTTTGGATGGGACTGCTGTTGCCAACAAGGCACGGCCAACTGTCGTTTGTCCCGATTTCAAACTTTTTTCTCATTTGTGCTAATTGGTTTATTAGTAGAGACATTGATAGCAGTGGCATTAGACGACGTTGCTACGGAATTTTGTGTTATTTCATGAATTCGGTCGGTGTTCGCATCACAATTCAATGTTGTGGTCAAATTGGTCCCTTTAGATGCTTGAATTCCTCTCAAAAGCTTTTGAGCAGACACTGCAAAATATAAAAAGACAAGATCTATTCTTCTATCTCATAACATTTATAGTAGGGAAGTCTTTTTTGCCAGTGAGTGTAAATTATACCCGAAACACCGTTACCTATAAATAAAACGTATTGCAACATAGCGGTGCCTTCATCTAGATCATTTAGGAATTCACTGTTAATAGAATTAAAATGCTTATGATATCAAGCTAAGTCACGTATATACACTTCATTACAAGATCTTTTGATTCATCATAGAGGATATTTTTTCCGCATGAGCTCAGAAATTTACGGTCAATTTAAGTCATTTCGATACGTATTCGTTGATTCTGGAGTTCTCTTTCATGAACTTGTAGCAGTTTTATTTTTTTTTTTTTTTTCATCTTCTTTTGTGAGTCATCAATAGTCGCAGTGCGGAAGCTGACGAATTTTTATTGACGTACGGACTTAACATTAGTTTGTAAGTTATAATTGGTCGCAAAACTGTCAAGACAGCCTCGCTCGCATCCTGCTTTTGTTTCGTGCGCCTCAAACGCATTTTCTTCTTCATCCCTTTTATCCTCTTCTCGTTTGTCTATGAAATAATCTTTACTACATCTTCACATTAGTCTTCAGATTGCAAGCACTAAGCAGATCCGTATTTTTTCCGACTTTCCACTCAGAATTGTCACCACCACAATTTGTTCACATTGTTATGATATCGTCAATAGTCTGCAGACTTTTGTTACAAATTAAATATTCTAGCTGAGCACGTAGTGCTTGTATGCCCACAATTTGATGTATATGCCTTTTTTCGAACTTCTAAGCTTTTCAGAGCCCGAAATTTCTTAATATCAATATTGCCTTGAAAATATTCCTCGCGTGGATAATGTGCAGTGCACAGTTGTGGAGTTTTCTGCACGAAATCGTAAATCATTTGAAGATCACGAAAAACGGATGACTTCGAATTGATAATTTTTAGCATCTCCACATTCCATAGAATCGACTATCAGAGTGAAAGAATTATTCGTTGCAATGAAATGTAAAAACACTCAATTGTTGATAGGGCCAAGCAAAAACTTTTTCATCGGCTTCTAATTGATCAATTATATTACCAGTAAACACATATCTGTAACCTTACCAACGAATAAAATAATTAAAAAGAGCTGATGCTTAAATACGTCTAGAAGTTTGTTTGGATAGCCGTACAACGTTTTTTTTTCGTTCACAACGTTATACATAAAAAGTAGTAATTTTTTTACTTAGCCATTTGTAAGCTAGGCTAATAGCGTTGCCATAAGTACAACATACATACGTACAATACAAAAATCAGACGGGGATTGGCTAGTTGTACTAATAAGCCATGTTTGGAAATTTCACCTAAATTAAAAACATTTATTTGCTTATTCATCGATGGATTACTTACACACCTAGCTTACGTTTTGATAAACCGATCAGCAGCATTTGAGCTTCTGGACGACTCAAAATTCCTCTCAGTTGCAATGTAGCGAAGAGGCCAGTTGGGCAGCTTGCTGCTGGTGCTGTAAGAAAAATTTGTGTTTGTTGTATGTATGATGAATCGCCGTTGATGACTGCACAATGCTTGGTCTTTGTTGATAAGATTGTCTAAACAGCAAATTTGCGAGATTTTCGCAAATAGGACTTTGCTTGTATATACCATGAGTTTCTTTATTAGCTTTTAAGTGGCTAACAAATTTTCGAATATTTTCCGTTATTAATACCGTCTCCTTTGTTAGGACTAGTATGAGTTATACAGCTTCGACGCCATTCAGACTCCAACTCTTGCACCGAAGGGATTTGTGAAAATTTATTATTATTATTATTATGTAAATTTAGCCAGAGAATAAATTCTAAGACTAAAGCACTAGCATCTAAGGCTTTCGGCTTCTTTTTTTTATTTTTATTAATATTATTATTATTATTATTATTACTATTATTATTACTATTATTATTAAAAACTCTACCGCGCTTGAGATTTGAATCCACGACCATTGAATTGGTAGTCGAGACTCTTGCCTACTCGGCCACTCAGGCGGATGCGATGATTTAACATTTGATTTTGAATCAGAGGCAAATAAATATGGCAGATCAGATTTATTGTGTAACCACACGTGACGTTGGGCCACAACTGAACCTTCGGGTTCAACCTGATTCTTAGATGTTGCTCTTGTGTTTGTGCTGCTTCTCGATATTCTAAGCTAGATACAACTAAAAATCCGGACAAACAATGTACCCAAATCGCTATTTCGCGAAGGTATATCATATGAGTAGGCGGTTGTAGACGTGTAGCTACAGATATAGCTGCGGGCTTTTCCATCATCTGCTTTTCGATCAATTTTTGTATTTTAAGTGCAAGTACCGGTACTATGAAAATTTTCTCAAATTTCTATTTTTTCGGAATCTTCATTAATGCCGTTTCGTTGTTTAAATATTGTCAATTTCAATATTGTCAAAGGTTATATTGGAAAAAGAGTTAATTTTCACGACTTTTTCGCGATTTTTCCCAAAAACAATAACTTAAGAATAATTTCATATGAATATGACTTTTTTCATCAAAAGGATTTTTTCTCTTGTTTCTTAGAAAATAACAATTTTTGAGAAGTCTTTTCGATCTGATTAAAACTTACAAAATGGAGATCGTGAAAGTAAACAATAACTATTTTGCACGGACATAGAAATGTAAATTGCCGTTAAGTAACGCCTTTTGTTTTTGTTGTTCTTCATTAGTGATGTTAAGCTGCAAATGCGTTATAGCGTTTTTTGTATTAAATTTTTACGTTCTTAGAAGTGTTTTATATGACAAAGCGTTTACATAAGAAGCAAACCGTAATAGAGAAATGAAAATACATTGAAAAAACCAGTTTTTTTTTGTATTGGAAAACGCAGTCCATATATTTTTCAATTTGTAAAACCTTTTTGCTAATTCTTGGTGCCTTAGAAACCAAATTTTATATCGATATTTATTATAAAGTTACTGCCATACATGTGTAAAGAATTTATTCTTTCATTCAATTATTGGCATAAAAGAACCCGTAAAAAACTCCATGATGTTTTTCATCTACTGCTTTATGTATAAGGATATAAAAAACAAAGTTTCCTACAATAAAGTTTATGTCTTATATATAGATGTACATTAAGCAATGTTATGTCGGTGTTGCTCATTCCTTCAAAAAATTGAGCTGGCATCCATTCTTTTAAAAACCATTGCTTTAACGGTAGCTTTGCAGGTTAATGATAGCTGCAAAGTTTTCCGTTTAAAGCAGAGCTATTTTGTAGAGGTTGATGAGGCTCTACAAAACAGTTCACAGTGTCCAAAAATTAATAAAAAACAAACGAAAAAAAAAAGGAATAAATAGACAAACAAAAAAAAATATATATAAATATAAGACGCAGCTTTTATCATTTAGTTTGTAGTTATTATTCATTTTAAATGTAAAATATATATAACTATTATTAAAATAAATTGCAATTAAAAAAAATTGATGATTGTTTTATTATAATTTTTTTATTTTAGTTCATAGATTCTCCTCGTACAACAAAATAATTTCAAATAAATACGATAATCATTTTCAATAATCAATACTTAAATATATACTTTTATTCTATAAGCTTTAGTGTCGTCTAATTATTTTTATAATTTATTTATTTGTTTTATATAGAAAATTGAATTTTATATATAAAATTATAAAAAAGATTTTTACGAGTATATGTCCCCGTTGCGATTCGGAGCTCCACCAAGTCCTCAGCCGACTTCTTCGGGACCATCCGATGTTGTGGCGTCACGGCCAGTACCAGGAGCTGCCCGACAAAGTAAGCGAGGAGCTGCAACGTCAAGTGTCAGCTAAAAAAGTGAAAGACGTTTTACGGAAAATCAGGAGGCGTCTGTAACAGCTGAACAAAGGATCGTCCACCCATACGAAATCTTGCGCATACCTATGGATATGTGCGGGCCGCCGAGGTGATATGGGGATATTGAGATGGAGGAACTCCGGAAGTTCGAAGGAGAAAACACATTAATGGTGCGAAGAGACTTCGTCGAAAAAATGGCGAAAGAAATGAAAGCCGTTAGAATCCAGGAGGATTACGACGGGTCGTCCACTTCTGCGGGCGCCACGCTTACGCAGAAAAAACGGCGGCGCGAAGCGAGCCCTGAGGACGTATCCATCAGGAGGCTGATGCCGGCCGTTGACAACCGCGGAAGAAACGAATGACTTCACACCAGCTGATTTCGATTCGTTCGCCGTAACAATTAACGAGGAGGGAGATATGCCGCCCACTTCTGCGGCCGCCACGCCTGCGCAGAAAAAACGACGGCAAAGGTGATAGACGTTGACCACGTCCAGGCATATACTGTGTGCGAATTTGTAGGAAATATTGCAAAACTAGTTAACGTAATGCACCGATTTGATGTAAATAGAGAGAAGTGGATGGTGCGAGGAAATATGCGGGAAGAGATGCACACTTATTTAGGAAGTAATATGCAGATGGACTCGCTTGCCGCTGACGCACGGACGACCATCCAAAGCTTCATAAGCTTAATGGACAAGCTGTTGTCGACTTACCATGATGAAACTTTAAAGCCATTCAGGGTAAGCACGGATCATTTGGAGGAGGTATTCTTAAACATCGCAATCGGGGAGAGAAAAAGAACCAGGCCGTCGATGGAGATTGTAGAGATCTTAGAAAAATTGAGGTACTTCATCGCGTTGGAATGGTCTCGCGACTTTGATTCCGACGATGACTACCTCCTTATCAGCAGCATGAAGTACTCGGCCACAGTCCAGGAGGAGGAAGAATTCGCGCCGTTCGATCTTGAGGGGAGATATACCGCAAACTGATCTTAAATCAGTTCAGTGAGAAGGAAGAAGGCTACTTGCGGCTGCTCACAGGATACGCAATAGCGTGATACATCGGTTAGCAGCTGCAGTGTCAGGCGTGCGTAGCGCACCTAACACAGTCAAAACAAGATGCCTGCAAGAAATCGACTAGTCACCAAGAAGCGTTTGGACAACTGGATCCTCTCCTCGGAGTACCTGGAACCGGCGTTCCCGAAAGCGAAGGTACACAAGGCGTTCCACCAAGCATATAAAATATTCTACGATGGTACGGCATGGAAAGAATTACATGAAAAAACTAAGCATTTATGGATAAAAGATGTAAGTTGTGGCCTTAGTATTTTCGAAGATATACACAATCGAATTAAAAGTTATTTGATAAACTTGTAAAACTGTTAATGTTTCCTTTTCCTTTTTATAGATATTTATATGGACGTTACTGATCGGTTTAATGAGATACATTAAACTGAGAAAAACAACAGTAATGCATTCTCAAGGCGATAAATCATTAGCTCGTACAAGTGCGATCGTCGGTTACCTATTCATATTTGTTCTCATAAATTTCATGGGGAGCTTTAAAACCGCTTATAATGACAAAAAATCATCAATCAATATTTGCTTTTATTATACTTTTCCCAAATCATCAATCAATATTTGCTTTTATTCATAAGATTTTATTGTATAATAAGAGTTTAAAGAGAAAAAAACGTAATTTTTTTAACAAAGCCAAACATATTTTAAAAATGTTATGAAAATAAAAAAACAACTGAACCTTCGTGTTCAACCTGATTCCTAGATGTTGCTCTTGTCTTTGTTCTGCTTCTCGATATTCTAAGCTAGATACAACTAAAAATCCGGACAAACAATGTACGCAAATCGCTATTTCGCGGACGTATATCATACGAGTAGGGGGTGGTAGACGCTACACGATTTAAAAAATGTTATGAAAACAAAAAACAAAAAAATTGTAAATAAAAGCCTTCTTTTAAATTATACTGAAAGGAAATTATTACAAAAGTAAAAACAAAAAAAAACAAAAGAAAATTTTGTAAAAAATAATTTCAAAAAATTGGAAAACCATTTTTCTATACTCTGTACATAAATTTATTACATATATATACGTCTTCTTTTTATTTATTCTTATTTGATATTTACCTATTATAACTGGATATATATATATGTAATTATATATATATATAA